>JANVCC010000030.1:19991149-20022971 GCA_025345505.1 Todiramphus chloris collaris
TGGATATACAGGAATACAGTGAATATTTATATGTGGATATACAGGAATCCAGTGAATATATATATGGATCTACAGGAATCCTGTGAATACAGGGCCTGAGAGAAATACTTGTAGAGAATTACCATTTCTGTTTAAGCTGTCCCATTTTGCACGTATCATGGAACAGTGCTTTCGAAGAGAGAATAGATTTAAGAGGATGGCGATGTTTTCACAGATGTTCCCCGAGGAGGGGAGGCAGTTTAATTTATTAAGTGATCAGAACTTAGTTACTTGATCAACTTTAATGGGAACGGTTTTTCATTACAGCCTGTTCTACCTGAAGGCTCACATGCCACAAGCAGAGAACTGCAATCTTGGGTTGCAAACCCTGCGCTGATATTAAATTGCAAACCCCAAACTGTTGGCAGTTGCTTTTTAATTAAAATTCCTGACATTTTCCACCGATGCTGTTAGAGGTTCCAGAGACAAAACAGAAACATACTTTACATTTGAAGACTTTTTTTTATCGGATGAATGAAAGGACAACCGAATGCTCTTGGTAAAGAGTAGGAGGCCACGTCATCTTCTCTTCCCTTGTATGGAATCTGCTCTACTCTACAACGTGGCACCTCATCCGTAGGTGGGGTATATGCGAGGATAGGGTCTACCACAAAATCCCCTAACTCTGCTTCCCACAAAACCCCTCTGTGCAAAATTTTCACGTATGTGTAGGCAGTTCTGCACCAAAGCCTGATCTGAAGCCAAAAGGACGTAGTCGGACGTCGCGCTTGCGAGGTTTGTGCGTAAGAAGAGGGATTGAAGAAGAATTGAGGGCGGTGGTTCTGAGCAGGTGCAATATCCATATCCCCAGTCAGCAGTAACAACAATATTCATGCTAAAGTGTTGTTTTCTGGTAGGCAGTAGCTAGCAGAGTATTTTTCCCAGTCTCAGAAATAGGTCACAAATTCAGAAAGATTGAATGAGACCATTACCTCCTCTTGTGGTTTAAAGTTTTGAGGTTTCTTTTTCATTTTCAGTGTTTATTTCAGCTCCTATGACAGAGGAAAACAGAAATAGATGATTCTTTAAAGTGTCAAATCATAGCTTTCAGAGGAAAATGTGCCAAGGAATGAACTATACAAGCTTTATTGGATGTGTTTTAAGAAGTCATAAATGTTACGCCACAACTCATTCCATTTTGCTGATTTTTGGTGCTGGAAATGTTTCATCTGTGAACGTGAAAGAGAAAAGCAAAGACTTTAAGAACACGAAATATCAAAGCAGATATTTGTTTTAGGTTATTGAGCACTCACTGCTTTCCTGAAAGATGTCAAAGCAACACTTTGTCCATCCATCTGCTAGCAGAACACTGTCACCCGCTTTAAATATATTTCAGCAGAGTTTGAAATGATCATATTATTTGTGAACTGGAAAGCAACGCATGAATCTTTCAGTGCAAATCAAATGGCAGATAAATCTTTGTAGCATGCTGTTATAGCTGTTTTCTATATTTCACCAGTAAGAATTACTTAGCCCTCAAAGCTTAACGTTTATTTTCGGTTGCCCCAGACAAGAGCTGGTGTAAATCAGGGTCGCACCGCTCGCTTCGGAACAGCTCGGCTGATGTATTTGTTTGGGAAGGTGACCTCAAGCAGCTCAGCTGGGCTGAGGTCGGGTCCTACAAAGATTGAAATCAAGAGTAGTATTTTTCAGTAAGCACTTGAAGTAGCCTTCCTTCCTTAGAGAATGTTGAGACTTGAAAGCTGGGTTGTGCGGGCTCTTCTGGGGCAGGTGATGTGTTCTGGGTCGTGGTTGGGAAGCCAGAAAATCTCTCGAGTTGTATCAAGCTTGTAATTTTTATACTGTTCGGGGATATTAGACTTTAGGATGAAAGTTGTTATTGAAGAAAATTTGGCAAGGAGACCGAACAAATGCTTGTCTGTTTTTTGTCCATAGTCATGGGTGAGCTAGAGCAAAACCAGTATTTGTCTTTTTAGAGGGGATAGACTATAGTTAATTTGAAAAGCTGTTTACTGTTTATTTACTTCTTTTAAAAATTCAGCAGTTAAGAGACTTGCAGCGTTCAAATGAATTATTCAGAGGTGAATTGATCAAGACCTAGTGCTTCTGTAGATGATTTATCATCATCTAACGCAGTGTCTGCAAACAGCGTATTTCCTGGAGCTCTGGAGTCACCTGGTAGTGTGGGTCTGTATTAAGAAGTGCACTGGAAGAGGGAAGAGGTTCTATTTTGCCATCCTTGTCCATAAGTTTATTTAGTGTCAAGATCTGACTTTACCTTACGGAACGCAATCAAGGTGAGAAGTTGTAAGGATGCAGTTGGAAAGGAGCGGAGGCAAAGCAGCAGATAGTGAGTAGCTTGTATTGGAGACAACTCCTGGCATATTTTGATGCGTAACGCTGCATCTAATTTTATAGTTGTTAAAAAAAAAAAAAAAGGAATTTAATGTTTGTCTTCTCAGGCTGCCTATAAGATTTACCTTAGCTCCAAAAGCATAATGACTCTTCAGCGGTTTATCAGTTTCCTTATTGTTCTAGTGTATGATAAAAACTATAAATGATAGCTCGATGAGATTATTTATTTAACTGGACAAGCACAATGAAATCAAGAAAAGACAGATTTCCTCATACCCTGCTATGCCCCCAAAGGTGCCCTCAGAGTGCGTTCAGTCTCTGGTGGAACCACTCATCCTCTGGCAGTGTCTCAGCAGCACGTTCTAGGTTGAGATAGGATTTGCAGTAGAGGTCTTTGTAACGGTCCAAGCTTAGCTGGTTATTGATGAAGCAACCTCACACGCTGTTAAAAATACCCAGTTAGAAATTGTTACAGAGCGTTGATGTTTCTTGTAACAATATTGGCCTGTGCAGTCCCTGCTCTTCAGGAGTTAATGAACCCTTCAGTGCAAAGGGCAAACTCAGTAATTAGCCTCAAACAACTGAACTCAACCTTAAGGAATTTTTTTGACATAAATGACTCTGTGATTCTGGTTTTTAGGTGGAATATCTGATGCACAGCTATGGAGAATGAGTTACTGGTGGGACATCAAAGAAACCAGACCAGGCATCAGTCCTGATGCAGAAAGGACTGACCTCACCCTTTCCATTTCCTTGAATTTCTCGTGAGTTAGGAAATGTGGTAATCAGGAATTTTTGCAGTAAGGTAGCCTTGTGTAGTACCAAAAAAAATAAACTTCTCTATCACCAACCAGGGCTGCTCTTTGCCCACCCAACCCTAAAATCCCCAACGCTTAAGCCCTTCTCCTCTCAGAGCTCCCAAACGTGCAGCCTTGCATGTTAAAACATTCTTTCTCCTGGTTATTTGCAGAATTAACCCCAACTTGCTGAAGCCCTTTATTTTATGCATTGCTGTGACCCTTCCACGAGGCTTTTTGGAGGAAACGTCCCCTCCCTTTCACCTCACAGTTCATAAGTAATTGTTGGTTAACCAGGAATTTTACCCCACGCTTCACATTTGTGAACAGATTGGAAACCGCTACGTCCAGAAACAGGGAGAGGCTCGAATTTTTATGGTATGCATGGTAATAAAAAAGCAAAGCCATTGTCACGTGCGTTTTGGGTTGGATCCTGACAAGAAGCAGATGTGTGACATGCCTTCCCCTTCGCTCGCGCCTCTGCCAAATGACGCAGAACCCTTAAACGTTTTCTGCTTTGTGTTGCAGTTTAATCTTCTCCTGAATAAACTGAACATGACAGTGAGTCCAGCCGGAGCGGTTGCACGGTTTGACATTGCTGTGACTTCTCAGAAAGTGCTTGATTTACATTTATTTTGAAGGCGAGTAAGGGGAGGATTATATTTATCTTGCGGCGAAAAGATTAAGTGCGTTTTCAGGTTAGGAGCCCGAAAAATCATACTCTGTATTTACAAATAATGACTGTAGAGTTTAGCAGCACAGAGGCCAGTGAACTCAGTACAACTCAGAGCTTTACTTTTTTGTGTTTAGATGCACTGCTCGAAAATACAGGCATCCTTAGAACCAGTTTAATCTCGTGAATCCCATATCGAGGTTGGGACGTGTACCATATATCCACCTATGGCTGGCGATAGAGCTGTCTGGGGGAAGTTCTTCCTGATAAGTTTATCAGCAGGGTGCCTGCACCATTCCTCTTTGGTTTGTTAGATGTATTACTATGATGGCACGTTTCCACTTCTGCATGCAAGTGTTACCCTAGTCTAAGCCTTCCTAAGCTCTTGTCTTGTCCTCAGTGGTGTTCTGTGGCAGTGAGGTCTACGAGCTATCTGCGTACAGTGAAGAAGCACGTTTCCTTTCCAGTCTAATCCTCTGATGGAGAAACAGAGATTATGGAGCTCATTCTCATGCCAAGGCCTGCGTAGGAAGGTCTGGCCCATTTGCAGAGTCAAACAATCACAAGGTCAGCCCTCAAGAAATTCAGCAGATAGTCCAGTTTAGACAGCAGAGTCCATTAAATCCAAGAACTTCGTTTTAACCATATAAAGCTGGGTAATAAACTTTGGCGTAATAATTTCCAGTCTAATAGGAGCTGTCTCTCTTGGGCTAGCTGCACTGTTTTGAATATCCAAAACAGACTTGTAAAATGGCCATAAAGCCACAAAGCATTTCTGAGCTCGAGCCACGTTTCAAATTAGAGCAGACTTTTTTCTGCAAATACAACGTGCGTAATCGCCGCTGCTTGAAATGTGTATCTTATTTTGCTAGGCAATAAAAGCAAACTTCAGCTCTTGCTATCTTCTGGCTTCCATGATTGTTTGCCATTTAAAAAGCGGTGGAAAGAGATCAGCTTAGCTTCTTGTATGCAGGGTTTTGCACAAATGCAGGTAAAAACCATGAGGATCGCATAATCAGGAGGAAAAGGAGTGTCATTAAGTGTTTAGATTATGAGCGGTCCGGTTAGACTGAGAAAGAAAGGGTGCCAGAATTCTTTGTCCCTCTAACCTTTCTCCCCGTGAATTTTAATTGATAATAGCAATAATAAGATGGGTTTCAGCCTAGTGAGAAGGGCACTACGTAAAGCCATAGAGAGGGGTGAATCCAATGGAACAGCCAGAAGTGAATAAAATGAACATGTTTTTGAGAGCCCTTCTAAATGCTGTTCGTCCCAGTACACCTGGCAGCATCACCTTTGGCTTTCTCTATTGCTGTGTGAGTCTCAACCAGCAGCATGACTCTGAGAGATGCAGAAGAATCCTTAACGTACGTTAAATGTTCTTAATGTTCAGTTTTAGAAAGATTAGTGAGCCGGAGCTTTCCTACTGAAAAGCGTAAATTAGAATTTCAAGTAGAATTCTTGCTTTAATCAAAGAAATTTCAGAGATGCCAGGGGGGTTACATTCTGTCTCATTGGGGGGTGCAGACATTCTGTAACAGTTCCACATCACGACTAAAGCTGGTTTTCCTCTTTTGAGTTCATTAATACCTGCGGTAACTGTAGTTCTTTTTCTGGTCCAAGTGACCTAATTCTTCAAGCAGCTCAGTAGAAGATATGGAAAATAAACAAAACCACACCACCGCTTTAAGACACTGTCTATTTTTAAATATTATCTCCTTCTGCTTATTAAAAAGCATCCAAGCTTCCACAGATAATTTCACTTTCCAAGAAAATATGCGGACCATGAGCAGAATTTAATGGATGCTGGCGGTATATTTTTGAAACCTTTACTGCACGCTGAATAATCAGTTGTATCATCAGTTCTGTACAGCAATATATTCTATTACTGAGGAGAGCAAAGATGCAAATTCAAGATTAACCGAATGGTATAATTTGAGCAGAGCGATGAGACGTACGGCAGTGGGGAATTGGCTGGAGCTCTTAATTGCTCATGGCCAGGCTTTTATCTATAGACTTTTTAGGATGAATTTTTGTAGGTATAACTGAATTGCACTGAAATTCCTAATGCAGTGCACTCAAACATGATGTCCTTGCCGGGTGAGAAATTATTTAGCAATAACAAATGGAAAGTTAAGGTATTAGGCAGTTATTTAAAGTAAGCACAAGCATTTTTAATTGCATTCCCTATAGAAATGGTAGTAAGGAATTCTTTATTCCTTGTTCACGGAAATAATGAAATGATAGCTTGTTCTGTGAGAACCTGCAAGAGTAACCGTCTGCAAAAATCCCACTGGAAAGAAAAAGATTACGCATTAGTCCTGTACTTTTTCCTTCTGTAGCAGTTCAGCAATCCCACCAGGGGCACTGGGTATGAAAAGAGATGTGGAGATAAGGCAGACAGCAATATATCACAGTGCTGCTGGCTGCATGGTTATTGTTAAGTATTCAAACCTGAACCGTGTGAATGTGCTGCCTTAAAACAAGGAACCGTTTGCCGGTGGAAGACGTTTGGAAGAGTAGTTACAAAGCTGAGATTGCTTTTCCTCGCTTTATTCCCACCACAGGTCTGGCAGTTCAGTATTATTCACATTAGGTTTCTTGGTTTGGGGTTTTTTTTCCTGCAATTGCAGTGGGTTTTTTTCAGGGGATGGAAAATACCAGTTCTGAAACAAAACCTCCAAAGCCACCCTCATCCTAAAAAAACATTTACTTGGTGAATAAGAGCAATCTGTAAATTCCTGGGGTGTTTTTTTTTTCAGAAGGGGTAAGTACTGAGCTAAAGTCTTAACTGTCACCCTGCCTTCGTGGGGATGTAGTAGGTGAGCTGGTGTGGCAGTCAAGGGAGGTCCATGCTGGTACCAGCCACCCTCCAGTCCATTTGAGAAGGAGGGAGAAGGCAGTGCTCAGCACCTCTCAGAAATCCTTCCACC
Organism: Todiramphus chloris collaris; assembly: GCA_025345505.1. Taxonomy (NCBI): domain Eukaryota; kingdom Metazoa; phylum Chordata; class Aves; order Coraciiformes; family Alcedinidae; genus Todiramphus; species Todiramphus chloris. Next base: position 19,997,908 of record JANVCC010000030.1, read on the forward strand.
TTTATCCCAGATACCTTTGATTTTTCACTTGGAAATCATCTTACAAAAATTAGCTGCCTACCTATGGAACACTTCCTTCTTTAACTAGATAATGATTTTATGTAAAGGGTCGTTGTCATACACTCTTTTTTGGCAAGCAGTCAAATAGGTAACTGTGCCCTGGGAGCTGGTAGCAGCTAAATCTATTTCAAACAGAAGTTATTCCAGCAGCTGATGTGAACACACGTGTTACAATTGTTTTGTATGTTTGTTCTCTGTGTTCCTAGTGTGAATTGTTTCAGAATTTCTGTCTGAAGGCTCCAGTATTTTATAGTTCTGGCTGTCTAAGGATGATCACTAATTAAGTGAACACCATCACCCATCTTTCCTGGGAAAAATTCATGTCCTGCATTTTTCCTGTCCCCCCTGGATATTGGTGCTGTGTGTTTCCCTGCTGAGACATAAAGTCTTCTCCACTCATCCCTTGACATAAAGTGCAACAGAAGACATTCCAGGAGCAGCACTTCCCGAGTTACATTCATTAGGTATTCTAAGAGAGCAGCTTGCTTCAAGTGGAGCCTGTGGGTTTTGAGGCTTGGTCACCCAGTTCATTACCTTAATGCTGAATCAGAAATTCCTTCGTGCTGTCGTGGTAGGAAATGCAGCCATCCCCTTAGCACAGCTTCCATCGGACGCGTTGGCAAGCAAGCTCTTGGTTTTGCTTCTTGAGGTACATTCCATTTCTCCCTCGAAGGACTAGGAGACCAATATCTTGTCAGTGTTCTGATTTATGATTAATTGTTAAAGGACCAAATTTTCTGCAGTAACATAAAACTTGGGAGTGGAAATATAAATTACTGTATTGTTTTCTTTGACACAAATAGCTGCTTGGACTTCAGGGAGTCTTATCTTGCCACGTTTAAGTCTCTTAATGATACCAGCAGGTACTTTTTTCCTTCGGAAGATTTATAACTTTCCAGTGAAGTGAGGGATGACAGAAGTATTAAAAACCAAACCCCAACCCCAAAACCTTTCTCGTGTTTCGCTCTGGGGCTTCCTATCGTGTTTGTGAGGCAGTGTTTTGGGAGCAGGGGAGCTACAGGGGTGTCTTCTGTGAGAAGCTCTTGGAAACTTCCCCGATGTCAGGATCGAGCCAATGCCAGGAAAAAGTTGTTGTGTGACAGCTGAAGAGAGGGGAGAGAATATGTGTGAGAAACAGCTCTGCAGACACCAGGGGCAGTGAAGGAGGAGGGTGAGGTCCTCCCGGAGCCAGAGCAGGGATTCATTGCCCTGCAACCCGTGATGCAGACCATGGAGAGGCAGCCTGGCCCCCTGCATCTCAGGGAGGTTACTGCTGGAGCAGATCCACACCTCCAGCCCATGGAAGACCCCGCGCCAGAGCCGTTGGATACCCAAAGGATGCAGTGGGTCCATGGGAAGCCCACACTAGAGCAGGCTCCTGGCGGGACCTGAGGAGCCCATGGTGGAGCAGATTTGCTGGCAGGACTTGTGACCCCGTGGGAGGGACCCTTGCTGGAGCAGTCTGTTCCTCAAGGGCTGCAGCCCATGGAAGGGAGCAGTTCATGGAGAACTGTAACCTCTGGGAAGGACTCGTGTCCTTTAGTCTGGAGATGTGTGTGGGACTGTTACTCAGGCAGCAGAGTGCTCTTAGTTTTACACACAAGTTACCTTGAAAATAATTTACAGTTGTTTCTCTACTTTTTTTTTTTTTGTTTATTTGTTTGTTTTTATTTTGGGGGTGGTGGGTTTTGTTTGTTTGGGTTGGTTTGCTTGTTTTGTTTTTCAGATTTTGTTTGTTTGTTGGTGGGTTTTTTTTTAACATTAGCATCCTTTAATTGGTAGAACTTTCTTTTTCCTCTTCCACATGCATGGGAAGAGGAAGGAACAGTGAAACTCTGCAGTGGGCAGAGAAATGCCCTAAAACTTCTGGGTATAAATTTCACATCCCTATTTCCCTCCTGTCTCTTAAGTAACATTTCCCTCTGTTTCCTCACTGTGGGTGTTGAAGCTTCATAGCCTTAGAAGGATCAGCAGGCAGCCCCCAAAGGTACAGGGAGGTAGATAACAGGAGGTGATGCTGATAGAGGTGACAAGTGAGCGTTTGTGTCTCTTTCTGATGCCTACTGACTTGTCACCAGGCTACAAGAAGTTGTGGCAATGAAGAATTAAGAACAGCACTGAAGGATTAAAACTGGCCGTACGTGAAGGCTCTCTGAAGGTACATGTGCAGAAAAACCAGTGCCGAGGGACAATTAACAAAGTTATGAATCCAATTCGATCCACTCAGTGAAACAGGATCTTTTTGACAAACCAGTCAGCAGTGACAGACTCCTGCCTTGGGGAGACTCTTAACCAAGTCCTGGATGATCTCCTTGAATCAGCCCCAGAAAATGTTTGTCTGTCAACTTGTTCATCCTGCTTGCTGCCAATCAGCAAGTTTCCTTCCTATAAATTAATTCCAGGCACACCCTGTTGGTTTAGCTGTTCTCTTTCAAGCACAAAGCAAACATCGGATGTTGAATTAAAAAAAAAAACCCCAGGTTTACATGGACATCTTTGTGAGCTTTTAAGTCTCCTGCATTTCTGTTTGGGGTTGTATACAGTGCATTCCTTATGAGGCTTGTCCACGGACTCAGAAACTCTTGAGCATTTGGGCACTTCTGCAGGGCTTTTAATTATCTGCTGTTTCAGGAGGGGAAAAAATGTATCAATCTGATATGTAAAATATTTCTTATTTAAAAAAAAAATCCAAAATTCAAAAGGAAACTAAAGATTCCTTAAAACGCTGGAAGTGAAAGAGTATTTATCACTTTTATTGAATATCTATTTACCTCCCCGGGTAACTCAATTTTATATGTGTTCTGAAAAATGATTTTCTGCAGAATTCCACGTTTGGAAGGCCAGGGTCAGTCTTGCATACGGAAAGGTGTTGGTATGAGTTCTCTGCTTTCCTCTTAGTGCTGAGAACAGAACCTTAAATAGCTCAGAGGTACACAGAGGCATGGGCAGGGGTATTCTTTGCCCTAACAACATAGAAACAGTTTTTCCTCCGTATTTCAGCCTTCAAAGAATTCTTATGGTCTTTAAAGCAGTATGAAAAAGGTGGTCGTGGGTGCAATTAGGTGAATAAATAATTAGTGCTTATTGGAGTTCAGCCAGTGTTCTAGCAGTTGTCTCACCGCAGTTTCTCAGAAGGATCTTGCAGATTTTGAGGTAAGGGTGCCTTGGGTGACAGTCTTCTGGATTTTACTGGTGTGATGTCAGGTGGAGACGAGTTTCATGAGAAAAAGAATGATTAAGACCAAAGAGATTTTTTTGTTGTTGTTGTTCCTAGTGTATTTCTGGTTTTTTACAAGTTCATGCTCAGCTTCTGACTGCAGTTCATGGTGTGGCTAGCTCTCAGTGGGAGTTCAGGGAATGCCCATTGGAAACAGGGAGATTTATTTCAAGAAGTTTTATCAGACCAGTGCTCCCTGAACGTTCCAGTGTCCTTTGGTGTGATCAAAATGGGGGTCTGTATGGTAGAGTTTCTGTGACAACGTTTTCTATCTGGGCTTTTATGGTTTAGCAATATAGGAAGGCTGGCCTGATGTGCTGGTTCCTAACTGGTGATTAGCATATTTGGGCAATCAGACAATTATTGGTCTAATCTTTATTCTGAGGTGTTATCCTGACATTTGAATGTAGTTACATTATTAAATCCTTTTTTTTTTTTTTTTGCTTCTGAAAGACAGCAATTTACTCAACCCCATAAATTCTACAAGTATTTCTAGACCAAAGTGTAACCATTAACATTTCTTCAGGGAGTTAATGTTCAGGACGTAGTGTTAATGGTGTTAAAGACAAATAGGTCAGAAGAGGGATGCTATGATCTCTTCAGGTTATATGACTAATTTTATACCCACCTACAATCCAGTTCTTTAGCACATAAGGGCTGAGTTGGCTGCAGTGGTACACAATCAAGTCCTAAATCAGGAAAGACACGGCAGAGAACTCAATAATGTAAATCAGAGTGCTGGCCAGCTGCCCTACGTCTGTCTTGGAGGAGCTGGAGCTGCTGTTACTCCAGGGCCATAAACCCAATTTCTCAGCACCTCTCCCTCTCCACAGCTGGTTGCTCAGAAGGTGTTACTGCTCTGTGCAAGAAAACGTGCCAGGCAACGCCTCTTTGGCCATTCCCTCTTGTTCTCCTGCCTCTGACACTGCCAGGGGCTGATGCTTTCCGTGGTGACCCCATGGCTCTTTGCAAGCAGACCTGTGCAGAGAAGATGGAGATTCTTAGGGCAGTGCTGTTCTTGGCTAAAGCCAGGAGTGGAGCTGACAATTTGTCTTCCAAAGACCAGTGAAGAAGCGAGAGTAAGGCTGAAATAACCAGTAGAAATGTCTCTGTTTCCTCCCCTGAAAATAGGCACAAGAGAAAGGATGGGGATACAGTTTGGGTTTGGTTTCATTGTTGGTTTTTTCCCAACAGAACTGCCTGTAATTGGGAATCTCTCTAAGATGAGAGAGCACTTTTAGCCTAAAAAAAAAAAGGCCCTAAAATTATTTGGACCCCAAACATGAGACTTCTGAGGGGCAAATTGTGAGATGTCCACAGTTGCCACTAGATTTGTGTCTCCTTGTGTGCAAGCAAGGACTTCCTTGGCTGAAGGAATGCTATCGAGAGGCACTTTGACCCGTGGGCATGGCTTACTTCAGAGTAATGACCCACCCTAGGTGCTCTGTGTTTGGTAGGAAGAGGATGTGTGTGGTCTTGTAGTGAGTTTGTATAAAGGAGTAATAGAAAGATTGCTGTCTCTTAAGCCCTGCAAGGCCAGGAACACTCCTGTGAAGCACACATGGGAATTTCAGCTGCAGACATAGAAAATGGTTTTCATACGATGTAGAGAAAATATGACAGTAATTCACTGGTCTTGCAGAATCAGCTGAAGTCCCCCAGTTATATTGTCCCATCCTCCCAGGCTGTTGCTGATTCTCTTTCATTAAACAATATAAGATATTGCCTTTCAGTCAGATCTTGCAAGTGAAAGCAATAACACGTTAGCAACCCCCGGATCAGTCAAATGAGAAGGCTGCACACCAGCGTTCCTCAGCCCCATGCATCTGTAAACCCTTGGTTTGAAATCGCTGCTTCCCTGACCCACCACACAATGCAAACTCTCCACAGCCCCTTGAAAACGGATATGAGAACATTTCCCAAAGCTCCACTTAATGAGCTGTAAAAATGTTTTTTATTTACCAAATCCCAGCAACCTAACCACAGCCTGAACGATATAACCGACTCCTTTCTCCCTGGAGCTGTGAAGTTTATACTAGACGTAGGAAATGGGGCTTTGGGAGGGAGAACTCTTCACTTTCTGCTCTCTTGGGGCTGTATATTCCCCTTTTTCCACCCAAGCCCAAGTAGCTGTGCTGTCGTGCATGGGGTCCTGTCATTTTAGAAGGAGGAGAGTTTTCCAGTGCGTCTGCTACGTGATTGCTCCCGTGATCCTTCACCTTCAGTAGCCCTTATTCCTGAAGGACATTAATGAGAGAGATTCATATTACACACATACTTCATCTGTGCCAGATGTAACAGCCATCAGGCATTTTTGGCTCAGTGGAATCACTTGTGGGCTTCACATCCCAAAGAGCTCAGTTCTTATCCCACTTACACCAGTGGCAATCGGGAGCATCTGCTCTGAAGTTCACGAGACACTTTTTCAACTGCTAGAAATTAATCTACCTGCACTGACAGGCACAGATCCATGCCATTGTATGCCCACTAACAAGTTGGTAGAAAGCCTCAGTCCCTTCAGATGGAAACTGAGTCAGGTCCTCAAGCTTTGATACGGATCATTGCACTCCCTACAGGCAAGCTTTGAGTCAGCAGTGAATCCACTGGAGGCTCTGCTTCTGTTGTGCTTCCACGAAGAGAGTTGGTGGGAAAGCAGTGATGGTCTCAGGCACTCATCTCACTGGGGGGTGGTAGCACTGCTGCCTATAACCATGGAGAAAGCGAGAGCCTGAAAATAAGTGAGGATGCCATATTGTGAGAAGAAATTATGTTCTGGTTGTAATTCAAGTTGGAAAAGTGGCTTCTGATCCTTCTGAAAGCTGCTTGCCCCAGGTAGAAGTGAAGAAAAGCAGGTTGGCAGAAGACCCCGAGAAAGCAGCTCATTTTTTCCAAAGGTACTTAAGGCTACTCGCTACAGTGGGTTTGGTAGAATTCATCCTTTTCAGTGCCAGGGACTTTTCTGATCTTTACCTTCAGCTTCCACAAGCACCTATTGGAAAGAGTTTGAGACTTTGGGTAGGGGGCACTTAGCATGATTTATGATGCTTTATCTCTTTTCTGTATGTTAACATACTCCTTCAGGAGCATCCAGGTTGCAGAAGCAGTGTATATCCTAGCTTTACATTAGTGTAAGGCATGGTGGAGTTAGTAATCTGGGTGTAGGTGGCAGTGCCTGGCTGTCCATCACTCTCACTGTTGCCATCAGTTCCAGTCCCATCATGAAATGAGTGCAGAAGCTATATTGACAACATGTTCTTCAGCTCTTTACTCCTTTCTCTCCCTTAATATACATATTTATGTTAGTCGTTTTTATTAAATGTTTTGAAATTCTGGTCCCATTGGGTAAAAGTGTGAAAATGTGTCCCCTGATTTTCGATACTGAAAGCTGATACAGTAGATATGCCAGATTCAAACATACTTTTTGTTCCTGAAATCTTAAGAAACTTAGTTCATGCTAAAATTCAAGATACTTTTCTGCCCTGTAACTTCTCTTGAAGTCAGGGAGCCAAGCTGAACTGTGCTTATTTAATACAGTCACTATATTAAATTGCTTGAAAAGAAATTATTTTTCAATGAAGCAATAATTCTGAGAAAGCTTGCAGCACTTTTGGCTAAGATCAATCTAGAAAAAAAAAAAAAAGAAAATAACCCCATTGTTAGGCTGGAAAGAGCTGAATTTATAGTGACATATAAAAGGATTAAGACTGAAATGAATTTTCAATATTGCGTTCCTTGGGATGTTTGCAGTTGCTTGCAAACAATCTCCTATCTGCAGAACAAGGATAACAACCCTGCCATTCTCCCACCTTTGGTCTCTGGTGCAGCTTAAACCACTTCAGGCAGAATGATCCAAATGAGGTTGAAAATAGTTCGATGGGAACCAGCTCAGGAAGAGGTGGCACAAAGCACCGCGGAGCTGCAGTCAGGGTAAGCAATCCCTTCGGATCACACATCAGGAAGAATTTCTTCCCCAGGAGGGTGGTGAGACACTGGCACAGGTTGCCCAGAGAGGTGGTGGAAGCCCCATCCTTGGAAGCTTTTAAGCCCAGGCTGGCTGGGGCTGTGAGCAACCTGCTCTAGTGGGAGGTGTCCCTGCCCATGGCAGGGGGGTTGGAACTGGATGAGCTTTAAGGTCCCTTCCAACCCTGTCAATTCCCTGATTCTGGCAGGAGAGGTACAGGTAGCAGGCTGGGCAGCCAGGAGGACACCACTGGAAGCAGCGTGCTCTTGTCTGCACATCTGCTGGTTTATTTTGTTCCGATGCTTCCAGATGCCCCAAAGTTAAAGGACTTCACTATTGCCAGGCCTGGGGGTTTTCTTCCAGCTCAGAGGTGTCTCTGAGATACATACTTCTCCATGTCTATCAGTATCTGAAGGGTGGGTGGCAAAGGGAAGGGGCCAATCTCTTTTCTGTAGTGCCCAGCAATAGGACAAGGAACAAGGGGTATCAACTTGAGCACAGAAGGTTCCACCTCAATGTGAGGAGGAACTTCTTCATTGTGAGGGTGATGGAGCCTGGCCCAGGCTGCCCAGAGAGGCTGTGGAGTCTCCTTCTCTGGAGACTTTCAAACCCCCCTGGCTCTGTTCCTGTGTGGGCTGCCCTGGGTGACCTTGCTCTGGCAGGGGGGTTGGACAGAGGTCCCTTCCAACCCCTGCCATTCTATGATTCTATGATCTGAGCTAGCACGCAGCCCATGAACTTGCTTCAGCACGCGGTGCTGCTCCAGAAATTCATGCTTCTTTTCAAGAATGCCAAATGTAAATTGTTATTCCCTCTTCAGGGGACCTTCTCTCAGACCAAAGAGACGACTTCTTCCTAAGAGCTGAATTAAAATTAACAGCTCTATGCCTAGCTGGAGGTGCTGGTTCTTCCCCCTTTCTCCATGCCTTGCTGTATGTTAATTTTTCTCCTGTGTGTTTCGCTAGTTGGGATTGCTCGTGCTGCCCAGTTTGAACTCTGCCAACACAAGCAGCATGTGTTTTTGAGCGCTCGCTCTAACACCTTCTCTTTGGAAGGGGGCTGTGGTGTCTGGCATCGCCCACCGAGCTTATCCCCTGCCCAGCCGCTCATCTGTGCTTTTCCAAGAACAGTTTGCTTTTGCATCACTGGTGTTGCCCATCTCTGTGTCGTAGGCTAGTTTTTCACCTCGGGGAGAAAAGAAATGTTAAAATTCTCACTTCTGGTCTGGTTCTAAGCTTCAGTGCAACTTCCCAAACGATATTGCTAGTTCTTGCGGGAGAGGAAGGAAAGGGCTCATTCCTAATCCTTTACACGGGCAGAAAATCTGCACGAGGGGCAACCACAGTTTTTTAATTACACATTTGCTTCACATTGGACAAGCAGAAATGATTACACATAGCATGAGGTGAGGGAATGGGGCCTTCAATATGTGCTGGATAACTGAGTTGTAACTTAGCTACACAACTTCATCTGTTAGCTAAAGCTTCACAGAATTCATTGGTGCCAGTTCAGAAGTTCATAACTTGGGTGGCTGGGAAGGATGGGGTGATTTAGTATCATGGTGAGGGCAGATTGAGCTCACTTAAGCTAGATCACTCCCTGAAAGCTGTAGCCCTTTCAAACAAGCCTTTGCCTTCCCACAAATAGAGCTGTTCCCCAGCTGGTGGAAAGCTGATGAACTCTTACAGTCAATGGTACTATGATCATTTATTCCAGTTCAGCAGCTCGGCCACCTTTCTCCCTCCCAAGCCCATAAATCCTTTCTTACCAGTGTCCTGATTTACTTCTTTCCTTTAATATATACTCTTCTCACCTAAGATCAACCCTAGTCTTCTCTCATTCTTCAAGGGAGAGGAAAAAGAGCTTCAGTAGAACTTGCTGTTAGCTTTTTCCTCTGCCTCTTGCTGTCATCAAATATACGAGGGGTTTGTATGGGAGGAGGAACAGGCAGCTCAGCCTCCTGCAGAGAGTCAGAAAAGGACTCCCAATTGTGTGAAAGGCCTTTAGGGAATTGGAGGGGAAGGAGAAGGAATGGAGACTTCAAGAGACAATATTGTCTGCCTTCCAGGGGAGCAACAATCTGGGGAGATCCCACAGGTATACAAGGGCTAAGCCATCTATTTTCATTTAAAAATGATTTTGTTGCGTAGTACATGCAGAGTTTGAGGGCAGTTAAACATGGTTATGAAAAAGCTTAGGGGTTTTTTTCCTTCTTTTTTGGGGGGTTTAGTTTCCTACAGAAACAAGTTCAGGCTGGATATTGGGAAGCATTTCTTCACAGAAAGGGTTGTCAGGCACTGGAATGGGCTGCCCAGGGAGGTGCTGGAGTCACCATCCCTGGAGGTGTTTAAGAGCTGGGTAGATGTTGTGCTGAGGGACAGGGTTTGGTGGTTTTGATAGGGCTGGGAATAAGGTTGGGCTTGATGATCTTGAAGGTCTCTTCCGGATGAAACTATGATTCCAAGTAGTTCACAATCACAGTGTTCTCTTGTTTATCTATTTGCTCTAAAATTCTCATTTCTTGGGCAATGTTGGTGAAATTTGAACCAGTCTCAACCAATTTGATGGAAAGGAAGCGGTCTCAGCGATATTAGCTCTACAGCTCCTGTAAGAATGGGAAGCAGAGAGAAATCACATTAATATCTCCATTCAGTGAAGAACGTCAGGGTGAGTTCAGCTTTATTAGACCTGAAAAAAAAATCCACCAAGGAAAGGCTTCATTAGTTCTGTTGCTGACAGAACTACCTGCTTACAGAGCAAGAACACTTTCTGAGCTATTTAGAGTGATAACGTTTGTAACTGCCGTGTGAGGCAACAAGTGGCGAGGCTGTGACAGTAAATCTGGATTGTAACTAACTCCAGAAGCTCCTGACTTGCACTGAGAATGTTGCATTTGCTTCCCAACTCAGGATGAGGTGAGAGGGGAGTGAGCAGCCAGCCCTTGAGCATCTCCTGGTCTCCTCCCCCCTGCTCTGTCTCCACTCAGAATTGTAAGCTGGGAGGTGAGTGGCAACGAAGGGCAGTAACGTCATGCCTTAGACCTTCTCAAGGAGGGGCAGTGTAGATGGTCTTCTCTACCCGTTAACAGCAGAGGAAACAATTTGGTTCCTGAGTAAGAAAGAGAGACTCCTTAGTGCTGGTTACGTGGCTCTGTCCATGAACATCTCTGGTCATTGCCTTTGGGCAGGATCTGCCACCTCTACTCACGTGGAGGTCCTTCTGTCTTGAGAGTGATGCTGTTCAAGATGCCAGGATTGCTAGTAGTGACAAAAGCTGAGCACCTCATTGATTATACATTATGTATTTTATTATTTCTTGTAAGAAGCGACTGGGGGAAATGGGGTTGTTTAGCCTGAAGAAAAGGAGGCTCAGGGGAGACCTTCTCACTCTCTACAACTCCCTGAAAAGAGGTTGAAGCTAGGTGGGGTTGGTCTATTCTCCCAAGGAACAAGTGACAGGACAAGAGGAAACAGGCTCAAGTTGCACCCAGGGAGGTTTAGGTTGGATATTAGGAATAAAGTCTTCCCCAAAAAGGATCGTCAAGTCCTGGAACAGGCTGCCCAGGGACGTGATGGAGCCACCATCCCTCGAGGTATTTAAAAGCCTTGTAGATGTGGTGATGCTGAGGGACATGGTTCAGTGGTGATCCGGCAGTGCTGGGTCAACAGCTGGACTCAATGATCTTAAAGGTCTTTCCCAACAAAAACGTTTCTGTGAAGATAATACACCCACAGTGTCTTTTGCACTCATCCGAATCAGCACGTGTAGCAACCTAGGGCACTTGGCTTTCTTAGTCAGAAAAATGAGAGTCCTGTGAGGACTGAACTCTCCTTGGTCTTCACGTTTGCTCCCTCACAGTGCTGGTATAGGGAGCTGGCAGGCAGGCTCAGCATGGGAAAGAAGCTTCATCATAATTTTTCTATTTACTTATGAAGTGTTTCCCCCTGCTAATGCACCATAAAACAAATTAGAAACATTCTTAACTGCTTACAGTACAGAGAAGACAGACTTGGAGAAAGCAGTAAATTTGAGGCCAGCTAATAGTGTTTTCTGGTTAGAAAAAAAAACCAAATTAAGTTTCTTTCTAAGGAATACAGTTTTTGGGTTGAGTTACAGATGTTTAAATAGCATATTGCCCTGGAGTTGAGCATTAAGCGTTACTGATGGGTTTGGAAATTCTACCCTAAATTGTTGAAAGAGAGGAAACAGACAGTAGAAAAGAGATTTATGCGAAGGATTCACATAGAAACTAATTTCCTTGATTTTGATTAAATGGCCAAAATAAAAATTTGCCTAATGTGACCACTTGCATGAGAGATCACTTTCAGTTGACAGCACCGTGCAATTCATTATCTAATAAATACCTTTTTATAGGATGTTACTATGGAAAAAGTAAGCTCCTGTTAGTAAGGGACTCTCGGTTTCTCTCCAGTCCTGCAGAGCATCCAGGGAAATCAACATTTGCAGTGTATTTATTGCCTGACATTTCCAAGTCCAGTCCAGAGCATGTCGTCACTTTATATTCTCTGTGAGGAACTAGGAGAGAGGAGGCATTTGGGCTCTGGGTTCAGCCAGCAGCAAAGCTGGGAGACTCTGCTTTTCTTTTTATAGTTTCCTACTTTGGGTGTAGCGCCCTTCAGAGAGCAAAAAAAAAAAAAAAGAGGCCAAAATCTGCTGTCTTCAACACCCTAGAGCTGTGCTGATTTTATTTGCTTATGTCTAAAAGGTAGGGCAGAGTTCAGCTCAGCACTAGAAATTGTTTTCTGGGGGGAAAAAAAAGTCAACAGCAGATGGTATTTGCACACTCCAAAGAAAATAAGAAAAGGTATAGGGTGACCACTTAGTGTTCCCTTCTGCTGACTATGGTGGCAGTGCCAGGCTGAAGCCCACATCACACCATCTAAACTGGCCTGTCTCCTGCTGTTTTTACATTGGTCTTTTTGCTTCTAATTCCCAGAAATTGCAGGGCTGCTGTTTCATGCCTTAAGGGCCAAACTTTTACACTGCCTACAGCCAGCTTTAGTCCTGAGCCGTTGCACTCTGTTTCTAAAGTACACCCATCACATAATTGGGGTGGAAGTCAAGACCCAGGGTGGCTGTTTCCTCCCTTCTGGACCGAGACAGCTTTTGATTCCCCAGGGATTTCCCATGTAGCTTTTTATTTTTCAGCCTCATTCTATCTGAGTGGATTTGGACCAGAGCTGAGCTAATAGTTTTGAAGCACACAGGCAATTCAATTCTCTAAGCGCAATCAAGATTCATATAATTTGTGGTTTGATTTTTTTTCTTTGCATCGAGTCCTAGGGAATTCTTTTCCCCTAGAAAAGGCCTTTCCCTTTTAATAGTACTTGGGTTTTCTAGATTACTTTTCAAGCTGTGCAGAGCACATCAGAATAAAGGCAACACTATTGTTCTGGTTCCTGGGGTGCCATTGTAAAAACTTTTTTTTTTTATTTCCACTCCCCCTCGGAATATTAAAGGCGCCTTCTGCCAAACCTTGTCTCTTAAAGACGTAGGAATGAAATAAAAATGGAAGAACCATGAGGCAGTTATTGCAAGCAAAAGTATTTTATTGACCATAAATATGTGCAGCTTTGGGGTGTGGTGAGTTTTCTCCCTCTTTTCCCAGTGGGTAGATACATGGAGGTATTACAGAATGAGTGTCATTAGGTCTTCAAGAGCAATTAGCTACGTGAAGAATAACTGACTTGTGCCAGCATACAACAAATGAGTAGTAAAGGAAAAGCCCAGTAGGTAGTACCCAGTGTGCTTAGTTCTCTGGGTCAAACCTGGGCAGTGCCACTCAGCTTTTCATGATGAAACAACTTATTTGCTCCCCAGAAACCTTATCGGTGGAGATGATTCCTGAGTCTCTGCAGGAAAACCTTCAAGGTTCCAGTACATTGTTCTCCATTGCCTAGGAAGAGGAGGAGGCAGGCAGTGACTTCAGGCCATGCTGCCTCCATCAGCCCATTGTCCTCATTTCCCTCCTTCATCACACCCATCTCCACCCACAGAAGAAGTGGAGGAAGGTTTGGTGTAATGTTCCAGGTTGAGATGTTTGCCTGCCCGAGACCCTGTGGTGATGTGTTAAGTGACCTGGCACAGCTGTGTGGGCCTTTTTTGACGGAATTTTGACGGAATTACTGGGATCTTTTCTCATCTTGTTTTCAAGACGACCGTTTTCCCGTGCCACCTGTCCTCTGCTCATCCCGCGAGTGCTAATGAGGATCTGGCAATGTCTACTAGCAGTGCCATTCTTGTCTTGGATATCCTACAGGAATGCCTTGGATTTAATTTATTTGGTAGGGACATCTGGTTTTTGTCTGCTATAAGCAATTTCTCTGACTAACCACATCTGGCCCGAGCAACGCGCGCTATATTTATGTGGCTGCAGCAATTTCACCCTGGTTCTAAGATTTGCAGAACTGTGTTCATTTATGAGCAAAAAAATGCTCAAAATTCTTTAGCTAGCATTGCTGTGGGATGACTTTCATTTAGGTTACCTTGATAGATACTCAGACCCCGTATGCTGAGAATGGGCTGTTAACATGAGCCAGACTTGCTCTTTGGCAGTGTTAGCTAATTACAGATCCATCCTAAAATTTGTTTCGTCCTCATTGGAGAATATGTTTTTTGAAGATAGCAGGAAAAGCTCTGGCAGATTTAATGACTTTGTAAAGAGGTGTGCATTTCGACTGGGAGGCTTGGCCTTGGGAGAGCCTACAGAGACTCTGGATTCTCGGGGCTGAGCTCACTCGATGGCTTTTGCAGACTCCAGGAGTTATCACTGATGTTGGATACTGTGTCAGACTGCCCCGATGACAAGCAGGTATTAATACATTCCCCCCCTGAAACAAACTGTCTCGAAGGACAAGACTCTGCAGCGTGTTTTCCAGTCCCTCCGGTACCCAAGGCTCTAGGTTCTGGCACAGCACGGATGCTGACCTGTAACTCTTGTGAACACACTAACACAGCACAGGCAGGCAGCCAAAACTCAGTGAGTGGATCTCCTCATAAATAATGTTAATATTTTGAAATACTACCACCTTCTGGCAGTTAGGGGAGAGAGTATTCAGAACATTTCTTGGTGCAGACCATTACGGCGTCTCGTGTCACGAGGAGGCAAACTGAAGTTACCTTTGAATTTTACATTCCGTTTCTTTTCAGCAGGAGCCTTGTTTTCAAAGACCTGTTCGTATGGATTTCTGTTGTGTTCCTGGCCAGGAAAGCATCGTGTGCTTTTCCTGCTTCATTTTCTATCTTTGTTGTTTCAACAGGTACCCTCAGTCTTCACTAGTGTCACTGGGAAGAGGTATTCCTTCCATGCCCTTCTTTTTCCATTGCCCCCTCCAGTATTAGTATAGATTTTTTATTAATATAAGGTGAATCAAGCATTAACAGGATATCATCTTCCTAAGTGTATTCACTTTTGAAGCTAATAGTTTAGGAATAATTAGTTTACATGCTGATAGCTTCCTTGAAATGCATTCCCAGTGTTGGCTTGGCCACAGAGACTCAGGCAAGGACATTGCATTTGTTTACAGCGAAGAAGGAAACGGGGCAACGTTCTCCTCACGCAAAGTCTCCATCCCATCCTCTGGATTCCTGGAAGTTACCTGCTCTTCTGTAGGCACTTGCAGGGGCTTTGAGGTAGATACAACACCATTGCTCTCCTTCTCTCACGAGAGCCCATGGTTGTCAACTCTGCCCTAAGAGTGGTCATGACAGGGCTGGACTTCTCTGGAGGGTTTCTTTCACGTTTGGTTTGCCATTTTTTCCCCAAAACATTCATTTTATAACAATGCAAGTAGTTGCTGTGTTTATATATTGTTGGGTTTTATTTTTTCTGCCCTGAACAGCTTTATAGAAAGAAATATATGTTCCTCTTTTGACCAGGCATCTCTATAAATAATTTATTTCCAGGCAACTTGTTTTAAATTTCTTACGCAGAGCAGGAAGGCAGATGATGCAAAACTCTGTACTTCAAGTGTAAAAACCACAGGGCTCTGCTCACAAGACTGTGAAGTTGGAGGCAGCATCTGAATTTGTAAGAACGTGCTTGAAATAGAGAGGCAGCCACAGAGAATGGCCATTGTAAAGCCGGGAGGTGGAATTTGGGAGTGCTGACCGTGCTCTGCCTGCAATGGCTTTGTGATATAACCCGATAGGGTGGGGATTCAGCTGCCTTAAACAGCAGCAGAACTTGCTCGTTTCATCTTGCTTGATGGTGAATACAACAGTGTCTTCACCAGCTTCAAAATACTCAGATACTCGTGTTAACTTTCGATGCTGCGAAGGAATAAAGACAATTAATAGCTCTTCAGAAAAAGCTTGAATAATGACATTTTGATGTTGTGATTACGCTGACTCCATGAAAGGCAAAGATCCCTATATAGGTAATTAACAACTCAAGAAAAAGATATACTCTAGGAAACTAATTATCTTTATTCCTATCTGACAGTGATTAATTTATAGTTGAACAGATGCTACACAACATTAAACTGCAATAAATTCTCTCTTGAGCCGATAGGCCGAGTGAAGGCAGACAAATAGAAAGTAAGCATAATAAAAGAGAAATTCTACCTCTTTTGAAATCTAGTGGGTGTGAATTTGAGTCCCATGGGAAGGAAGCTGAAATCTGGCATGAGAAGGTAGCCCAGGAGTTGTGGGTACGTGACCTGAGCTACCAGAATGGCAGAATGGAATACGATGTTTTCCCACTTTGCAGGTTTTCCTTCCTTTCCTAATGGAGGCTATAATCAAGTAGAAAAAATCCCACACTATTAGCACCCTTTGATTAGGATTTGTATCCTCAGTACTTTCTTACACAGACCTGTGACCCAAAGTCACAAAATTATTTCAGTCTCAGCCTACGATTGCAAATTTCAGGAAGGAATATTTCTTGGTGTCCCATCGAGTCTATTCCTTTGTAGACTGAGGAGAGGGGCAAGAGAGCATACTGTGAGAAGGGGCATGTGTAGACCTGATGTCTCCAGTTGGTTATGGGTGACTTCATTAGAATTTCATTTGGGAAAGGGAGAGTTAGAAGCAATGTAAGTCCTTAGACTGTGATCCATTGGAGTTATCTAGCTATATCAGGTCAGCTGGGTTGCTTGGTTGGATTATGTCATGGCAATGAGACTGACTGAACATTGAGATTTGGTTGGATTATGTCATGGCAATGAGACTGAACGTTGAGATTTGGTTGGATTATGTCATGGCAATGAGACTGACTGAACGTTGAGATTTGGTTAGATTATGTCATGGCAAGGAGACTGACTGAACATTGAGATTTGGTTGGATTATGTCACAGCAATGAGACTGACTGAACGCTGAGATTTGGTTGGATTATGTCATGGCAAGGAGACTGACTGAACATTGAGATTTGGTTGGATTATGTCATGGCAATGAGACTGAACGTTGAGATTTGGTTGGATTATGTCATGGCAATGAGACTGACTCTATGTTGAAATGCCTGGCTGGACTGGACCTGTAGGAACCGTGGCTTATCATGTAAATTTAAATAAGCAATTTAAGTATGATATCTGGGACTGCAATTCATGAAGTCATTCTCGGCAGCCAGAGGAATTTCTTTGGAAGAGTTACTGCTATTTCCTAGTAGCTGCTGATAGAGGTCTGGAAAGGCAGATGCTGCCTGTGATTCTGGTGCTGAACTGTCCCAATCCGACAGTCAGCACAAGGGCAGAATGGATAAGAAAAGAGACTCAGCAATTATTTTTCAGGAAAATAAGGTAGGATGAGAGAGGTCAACTAGCTCAGTCCAGGGGGTAACCCTGAAAATGGCAAAAGCTGCTCTGGGTCATAGAAAGCACGTGCAGGCAAATTTAAAATGGTACCAAAACGCTACTTGCTGACTTCAGGAGGAGTTTGCCTCACGCTGCAGCTCTCTAGTGGTGATTCTTCTGGCTTGCTTTTGTTGCATCTGGCTTTGAGGCACAGTGGAGACAAGGCTGTGTTCTATCTGCTTTGAGCCCAGACCTCATTAGAAAAGGGGATCCCATCTGGGAGTAACAGAGAAGAAAGGAACAAAGCAGTGCAGCGCGAGACGGCTCTCAGCTTACTGGGCTTGGCTACGTGCATTACTATATGGAGTTACTATAATTATAATAATAAATATATATAATTACTAATTTGCTGGGCAATGCCTGCTGCTCCTCGGCAACTGTCTTAAATAGAACAAAAGGTCCAAAATGTCATAAACAATTACTCTGGTATGTAAATCAACTAAACTACCAGGAGAAAGGTTGGAGCTCTGAGATGAGGTGGGGGCAGATGGAGGAGGCAATTGTTACCCTCGGGGACTTCCTCTGGCAGAGAGAGGAGAGAGGAGACAGGTTCTTTGTTGTCTGCAGATCATGAAGCTGTGAGATGGGAAAATAGAACGTGCCTTGAAACCAGTGGATGTATTGAGTGTGATTTATTATTATTATTTTTTTTTTAGTGTCCGGCAGGGTTATGAATTCTCCTTCCAAGGCTTGTATTTTTGAACTGGTTTTGAAGATCCCTCATAAGGGACGAGAGGTCAGAGATGCAGTGGTTTGTGAATTATATTCTCCCAGGGGTATCTGGGGTTTTCTGCCTGTTATTAAGAACCCGAGTGAGCTCGTTTTGGTGAGTAGCGGTTGTTCAGTTGCTAAGAGAACATTTAATGCACTGGATGTGATATACTGCATATAGAAAGCATGTCCAAGATCCAGAGCATTTAATGATGTTACTGTGGGGCATTTAGTGTGGTGGTTTCCTGCTAAACATGCTGAATTCAGCAAGATCGGGGAGCACGTTTGAGAGTTCAGTGGAAACGTTGGGGTTTTTTTTTTTTTTTCCAGTGGAAAAGCTCTTTTTAGAATAGCCTGAAATTGTTTAATGATTGCAGTGTAGGTTACAGCCTAAGGGTCATCCCTTATTTGAGCTGCTTTTGATATTAAAACTGGCCTGTGTTAGCATTTTGTTGGTTTACAGAGGCAAAGCAGGCAGGAGACGGGGGAGCGAGCGGCGGTTCGGCGTTGGGAGGGAAAGCGAACTACAATTGTACAAATTCTCAACAAAGACCTAACCCCCCTCCTCCTTTTTTAATAAAACCTTGTCTCTGCCCCTGGGATGAGGGGGAGGCTTATTCTTCTTTTGATAGATTGCTTTTTAGGGTTCGTCTGTAAGTGGGATTGCGTTATTGAGCCGGCGTACCAGTTGCTAGCAGAACTCTACTTCATCACTGACTGCAATTATCAGCAGATAGCAGGAAAAGCAGCAGTCCAGAGGAGCTCATAAAAGGGCCAAGAACAATGAGAGAAGGCTGAAGAAAATTAATATATGAAGGGGGAAAAAAAAAACCTCCCTCTCCCTGCATTTCGTACTGATTTCCTAGTGGATTTGGGCCTTTTTATCTCCCAATTCTGTAGCTTTTTTTGGTCGGTTCACACTGTATTTAGTTTTAACGTTGCGTAGTGTAGAGAAGCAGGACCTGGAGCACAGAGTGACCTGCCACCAAGACACCCCTCTGTGCCATTGCTCGGCCCCTGAGCGTGCACGCAGGGCTAACTGGCTTCATCATCTGGGTTTCCTATTTTCCTATTTTTATATTTCCACGTTTGGCAGCCCACACGGCGTAGAGTTTGATCTTCCTTGGTAACAAGATGGACTGGGAGCTTTGCGGGAAGAGGTGTGCGAAGGGGAGCATCCCCTGCACGCGGGCAGGGAAGTTGCATCCCCGTGGTTTGGGTAAGATTCAGTCTTTTGGGACAAAGCTGCCACGGTGGCTGTTTAAATTCGTTTTCTGTTGGGGGAAGGCAATGTAACCACTCTTGATCTGTTCCAGACACCGTGGTTTCGTGTACCGTTGGTGCCATTTTCCTTTCCAGACGTAAAGGAACACTGCAATGAAAGGCAGGGATCTTTAGGTGCATAAAAAAATATGTCTAAAAGCACCTGCTCTGTAGCTAAAAGTGTCGAATAAGGAATAATATGCAAATAAGTAAGCTATTAGACTGAGTTTGGGAAGGTGCAATGTCTGCCCAGTTTCAGGTTTAATGAGACTTCATTACTCTCCTCAAATCCACAGCGAAAGCCTTTTGCACTGCGCTGAGAATATATTTCTCACACAATACTTCTGGTAGTAATTCCTGCCAGCAAAGGATTTATAATCAGGCTTTGGAAAATGTATTCTTTAAAGTAAGAATAAGGGAAGAAAAAAAAAAAAAAGATTTTGCCATCTCTATTCACAGCACATGGCAGTAAAGCTGTGTAGTCTAATCCAAGGAGCTGATGAAATAAAAGAGAGATAACAACAGATTAACTGGGGTTTGTTATAATGTATTCCATGTTTATCTCCTGGAAACACTCTCAGGCTGAAGTTTCCCAAGTTTGATTTCGTACACGTGCACAGGCCATCTAATGGTCACCTCTTCGCTGCGCTCCGTTTAGAAAGCGGGGGGCACTTGATAGCGGGTTTCCTTTTATTGCTATCAAAAAACAAACGCTTGAAAACTAACACACATCTTCAACAGCAGAGAGAAACGTGGTCCCGACATGGTAGCTCTTTTTAGTTCACAGATGCATAAGCTCAACCAACAGCAACAATGAAAAAAAAACCAAACAACCCCAATCTGGAGTTTTCTGTTAAGTTTTATTTAATTATTTATTGTATTTTTCACTTAACATTGGAGAAAAGAGAGGAAAGAAAATACTAATAATAAATGCCATGTAATTTTATTTTTCCCTGGCTGTGCAAGCACATTTCTTTCTATTTTCTTTTTTTCTCCGCTAAGGAAGAAAAAGAATATCTATATATATGTATTTTTTAATTACAAATTCTTTATTTTCAAGATTTATCCTCCTGATCCTTTCTCACTATGAATAGTGCTTGATACGCTCTAGCTGGGAACAGCAGAACGAGCTGTGGGATCTCTGGGCAGCCTGTTCCAGGGCTCTGTCACCCTCAGAGTAAAGTTTTTCCTTATGTTTAGGTGGAACCTAAATTCCACTTAGGTGGAATACAGGGGTATTCCAGTTTGTCCCCATTGCCTTTGTCCTGTTGCTGGGCGCTACTGATAAAAGTCTGGCCCCGTCCTCTCTTTTAGATACTGGTAAGCACTGGGAAGATCCCCTCTGTGTCTTCTCCAGGCTAAGCTCCAGGTCTCTGAGCTTTTTCTTGTGACAGAGATGCTCCAGTGCCAACGGCATCACCCAAAGAACGGCTGTGCCTAGGAACTGGAGATTGCCTGCTCCTTACTGGAAACTGTGTGGGAACAAAGAAACGTTGAAGCTTCAGTCAGTTGCTCCCCACAGGGGACCAGAGGCTCGGGTGCATTCATCCCAGAAAAAGTAGTAGAGAAGATGGTAAAATCAATAGGGTTTAGACAAGTGCCCTCCTGGAATCGATGAGAGTCTTGCCATTGATTTTTTGGTTTGTTTTTTTTTTTTTACAGTAGCAGAGTTAGGCTAAAACTGAATGGCTGTGAAAAATTGCAACAACTCCATTTTATGAGAAAAAGGAAACCAGGAGTTTCGTGGTAGATGTGGTCCCAGCAGAACGTGTTTGGATCTGCTAAGCTTTGGAGGGTGGGGAAAGATGAGCGGAAGGGAACCTGGTTGCTGTGAATACAGGACAGGATTTGGTCGCCCAGAAGAGCGGTCGTAATTTACTCCATTTCTTTGCTGCTTTCCCACAAAATGTGTGTCTCCAGAAGCACAGTCTGCACACGGTTTAGGCTTGGGGTTTAAATACACTTGTAATTGTTGAAGCGTGGAGCTGGGGTCTCACCTTAGCGCGTCTCCATGGGCTTGTGTGGCCGGCAGCAGTTGCACGGCTCGTGCGGACGTCTGTCTGTCCGTGCAAGGGCACAAACAGTCCTCAGAAAACCTGGGAGTAAAAGCTCACGATGTGCTACTGGTTTAAAGTCAACAGATGGGCTGGGTCAAGCAAATAAAGGCTGGTTGGTTTGATGAGAATTGCACTTGTAAAGCATCATACGGGACCTGATTAGTGAAGAACTGAAAGGTGGTAAGATCATTCTGGGCAACACTGGTTTATGGACAGGGGATCTTGTCAGACCAACTTGATGCTGGATTTTTATTGGCATTCACAAACAATTGATAA
Source organism: Todiramphus chloris collaris (assembly GCA_025345505.1). Classification (NCBI taxonomy): domain Eukaryota; kingdom Metazoa; phylum Chordata; class Aves; order Coraciiformes; family Alcedinidae; genus Todiramphus; species Todiramphus chloris. The sequence continues at coordinate 20,019,262 of JANVCC010000030.1, forward strand.
AGGTTTTCTCTGTTAATGCACTCAGATTTTCCTTTGAGGTAGGTGCCAGGTAACATCCCGAGTGAAACCACGTGTGATTATTATATCAGGACTGCCCATGTCCACTGGATTAAAACTGCCTAAAAGATCACAAAAGCCAAATTGGAAATGAGGAATATTCATCTGATGAATCTGCTTTATTTGTACTCATTCCATAGGATCTGCATTCAGCCCAGTGCTAGCCAGAAAATATAAAACACTTATCATTGAAGACAACAGAAAAATTAGAGTAATGAGTAAAACCAAAACACTCCAAAAAACCTAGAAGGATATTTGTAGACTAGTCACGTTTTGCAAATTGGCCACTTGTTTAGCATGCAATAGAAAATTTTGGGAGAGCTGTGTGGCTGATAGAAATTTACAGCCCTTTTGATAAATATAAGCACTTTCCTATAGAAACAGATGTGCTGAACATACCAGTTTGCCTGCTGAGTGTGGAAATGGGCCGTGTTTCTGTTCTCTCTGTCTCAAGCCTATCCAGAAGTCAGTTTTTGCTAGAGATTGCTGCACAGGTTTTATTTTACAGTGAGGAAAAAAAACCCCAACAACCAGAATTTGTCAGTGAAAGTGTCTTTCTAATCTCAGAAATTACTATACAGGATCAGACCTCTGACTGAGGAATTACTCAGCACAGCAGCACCACGTGATGTCTGTTGTCTGTAGACAATTGGTGATAAAAAAAACCCCAAAAGCATCCCTGAGTCAGACTTGCAGGCACAGCTCCAAGCTGGGGTCTGTTTTCTGCACGTGCCCGAGGTTCCCGGTCGCTACCTCCTGAGCATGCCCAGGGAAGGCAGAGCCTTAGTTTGATTTTTGAAGCAGGTTTTTATCTGTGTGTGGTTTATAAGGCAAACTCAGAGGCATAGATGAGAATTATCTGTATTTCAAACAGGTTTGAAGAAACCCTTCCCTGTTATTGGAATGGATGACTGTCAGTCTTGGAGCACTCAGGATCAGTTACCTCCACCTTAGCAGAACTGTCTGTCCCATCTGAGTTTCTAGATGAGCTATTACTTCAGAATACATCTGGATTAAGAGGTTAGAATGACTTGCCTCAGCAGCTGTCCTTGGAAGGAGCCTAATTTGTCATCCACATAATTATTGCCCGTGTTCTCTGTTTTCAAAACATCAGTTTTGCTGAGGCTAGAGATGACATTTGATTTTTCAGAGGCTGTTCTTATGTCAGACTGTTTGCCTCGGGTTACGTGGCATTTTCATACACGTTCAGGGGAAAAAGCAATATATCCTTTGAAAAAATAAAAAGGCACAAATTGTGTTCTGGTCAAAACAACAATGACTCTAGATTCTGTGCTTTGCATCTCACATGTACTGCATGCGTTAAGATGCAGATGCATATCGATGTCAGCATCAGTAAGATTCAGAAATATTGATACTTTTGTGAGCTGAGCACAAGGGACAAACCCTTGTGCTTGCAAACCCTTAATCTTTGGGTTGTGTTTTTTTAATTCAGGTGCTGCACTGAACTGATATATCAAATATTAAACACTGGTGTGGGGATGGGCCAGGTGGTGACTGCCCGTTGTCCATCAGCATTCTTGGATCCATCCACTCACCAAACATTCCCACCACCCAAACCAGTAAGACAATTTATTCTGTCCGTAATTTAGTTGCTTGGCACAAGGGGGAGCTCAAAGCTCAAATTGCTGCTGAATATTCATAGCATTGGACACAACACCCTCTAGCCAGACTCAGTTGTTCAGTGTATTAAACTTAGTTATGAAATTATGGTTTCCAGGAATATAATAGTTTAATCACTGGTTTAATGGAACCCAAGCTACTTGATTATTTTTTTTTTTTCAGTAGAATCCATCCAAACTGCCTTTTTCCTCTCTGCTGAGTTAATAGGTACTAAGTGATGAGGGTTTTAACCTTCTCACTGATGAAGATGATGTGCAGAGAGTCACTCTCCACGCTGAAGGCAGTTCTAGAACTTTTGGGAGTCTATAGGAGAGGCTCACTGCACAAGTTTTAGTAGACAGATGAGCTTCAGCAGTAACATCATGCCACTTAGCTTTTAATGGAGATACTGGTGCTAATCACTCCTCAGCAGTAGATGTGCATTTGAAATGATATTAAATGATATTAAATGATATTAAATGATATTAAATGATATTAAAATGGAAGGGCAGTTCCTGCCAGCTTACTTTTTGTGGTCGGCACGTCAAATGAGCACGGTGAACTATAACACAGCATCACTGCAGTGGCTTTTAAATTAGAAGGGAAAATTCTTGAGCTTCTTTTCCTACTCAGAATCAGTATTTGAATAGAATCGTTATCACAAGGAGTCTGCTTTACTCACTTGCAGCATGTTGAAGTGTTTGCAGTGGTGTCAGTGTTGTGTCCGTGGGAATGTCATGAGCATCCAGGGGAACAGAACCAGCTCCCGTCCGCGTCCCTCTTGGGGTACCTTGTGTGCTTTGGAAGGGTTATTGGTGCTGTGACATAACGCTAGCAGTGGCTTCTGGTGGGATTTTGCCAAGCTTACAGGTATATTTGGGAGCAGAAGTCATCAGGAACGATGGCTTGCTTGACTTGTAAAGAAATGTGGTAATATGCTGCTTTTGTATCAAAATCCCACCGAGCTCAGGAGTTCTGTAGGTGTAACTTCAGCTAGAGGCTTCGGGTCTCTCTTTGGTGGCTGTGTGTAACTCGTAGGAGATGTACCAGCCCTTTGAACCCTTGCATCTGCCTCCTGAGACCACTTTTGTTGGATAAGAAATTCCCTCTCTGTCTCGTTTTGGGCAAGGCCAGTGAAAAATGCACCAGCATAAGCAGAGTGTAAATGACGATCTATCTCTGGGAGGAAAGGTGGAGAAAGATGTAAACTTAAGTAATCAAATTTCATGCTCGAGGCTACAAACTGTCATCCGTGGTTCAGAAAAATATCTTTTGTTAGGTATACGGTGGAAACTTTCTCTCTCTTTTTTTTTTTTTCCCTTTTTTCTTCCGTTGTTAGAAGTTAGGCAGTTGCCAGAGGCAGGAATTGAGGGCTAAATGTGCTGGCGAGCTGATCCTCTCTGGCAATTCCAACGTGACTCCTGCAGTTGGGAGAAATTACAAACGAGGCAGATTAGAGCTGCTGGAGACTAACCATGTAAAGCTGCAGGAATCATTTCAGCAACAGCTCTCCCTTCCCCACCCTGCCTCCCAAGCACAGGGTGGGTAAAGGTTTGTTTAATGCCGTTGCATTTCCAGTTTGCTTTACATTGGAGGGCTGACTGAATTGATTTTAAGGCTGTCTGTAGGAGCAATGAATTTACCTCCTAATTGTTAAAAAAAAACCCCCACCAAACACAATAAAAGTGGGGGCAGTTTATGGCACGCTGGGCTCTAATTATCATTAAATAATGAGGATGCCAATAAAAGGCTTTTCATTTCCACTCCCACAAGCAGAGAGCTGTGTGATTAATCACTGCCTCTTGGTGAAGATATAGCACTTCTGTTCCTGAGGTCCTCCCCTGCAAACCCAGGTTCCTGCTGGGAGGGGACATCCAGGCTACCCCAGGGTCTTTGCAGGGCTGTGTGGTCTCTGGAGGTGAGTGAAGCCTGTGCCTGCTCTGTGCTAAGGACCCTGCTCGACCAGGGCAGTAGGTGGTCTGGGGAGGGGGCAGAAGGTGATATGGGGAGTAGGTGATATGGGGGGTTGGCAG
>JANVCC010000030.1:20022981-20151156 GCA_025345505.1 Todiramphus chloris collaris
ATGGGGAATAGGCAGGGTGATATGGGGAACAGGCAGGAGGTGATATGAGGAATAGGCAGGAGGTGACATGGGGAATAGGCAGGAGGTGGTGTGGGGAATAGGCAGGGTGATATATGGGGAGTGCTTCACTGCCCTGGGCCATCTCGCAGCTTTATTTACTGAGCAGCTTTCAGAGCCCACACCTCTCGTGCTGACAGCCTAAGGTCACTATTCTGACTAGTTTGAAGGAAGCAGAGAGCAGGTTTTCAGTGAGGCAAGTGGAGGCAGGTTTTATGAATAAAAGATATTTGTTCTGTGTTAAAAAAAAAACCAACCAAGCCTTGCACGTAGCAGGTACAGAAGCCCAGAAGTTGGCATGGTCTCCAGGAGCTGCTTTCAGGCAGGTCTTGGACCCTGTCCTTGACGTTCAGCCTCTTGCTGTGTCTTACAGCCAGCAAGCACTCGGTGTTTGAGATGCTGGCCCTGCCCTGCCACCCATGTGTGTCACAGGCACCACTGTTTGTTTTCCCAGGGGAAAACTACTACTCCTATTAAGAGCTGCTTCTTTCACTTCTTTGTCTTGCAAAGCTTTTTTTCTGTAGTGATAAGCAGTTGCCCAACAGCCCCATAAACCTGAGGGCTGCCAGAAGAGCAGAGCAGGATGGACACAGCCCTGGGCTTGAAGGTCTCAAGAGGAGGAGACTCCACAACCTCTCTGGGCAGCCTGGTCCGGGCTGTGTCACCCTCACAGTGAAGAAGTTCTTCCTGATGTTGAGGTGGAACCTTCTGTGCTCAAGTTTATACCCCTTGTTCCTTGTCCTTCCCTTATGATAGACCTAGGGCTGTTTAGTCTGGAGAGGAGAAGACTGAGAGAGAATTTAATTAATGTCTCTAAATACGTGAAGGCTGGTTGTCAAGAAGGCAGGGACAACCTCTTCGCACTTGTGCCCTGTGATAGGAAAAGGGGCAATGGATTCAAGCTCAAGCACAGGAAGTTCCACCTCAACATGAGGAAGAACTTCTTCACTGTGAGGGTTACAGAGCCTGGAACAGACTGCCCAGAGAGGCTGTGGAGTCTCCTTCTCTGGAGACTTTCAAGACCTGTCTGGATGCATTTCTGAGTTATCTGCCCTAGTTTTGGTCCTGCTCTGGCAGGGGGGTTGGACTCAATGATCTTCAGAGGTCCCTTCCAACCCCTACCATTGTGTGATTCTCTGTGAGTGTGGCTGTCCTCTCAGGATTTTTTAAGTGAAAGGTGGGAATGATACCTCCTCTGAAACACAGTGCAGACCTCTCTGCTTGGTTCCTCATTAACCTGTGCCTGCATTATAACAGCACCTTACAGCTTCTGACTTACGGCATCTCCATCAGCAGCTTTTACTTGAGGGTTGTCCTGAAGGAGTATGGACCTGCTTGCTATCAGATGCCCTACTCCTCCAAGCAGCGTGTGCACCCAGCTCGAGATCCACGAGTAGTCCCCACGGGTTTGTGCAGATCCAAGCACGATTGTTTTCCTGACTAAAGCCCAAGGTGCCCAGTTCAGCAGTGGAGGAACCCACCTCTCTGCAACAGCAGGCAACTTCGTGAAGGGAGAGAGTCAGCTGAGAAGCCAGTCTGGCAACGAGGTGGCCAAAGACGTGGTCGCAGATGGGCAAAGAAACGCCGTCTGCTTGGTTCACAGCTCCAGCTCAGGGTTTGGAGTTTCTTTTGACGCTTGGCTTTGTGGGTGGGATACACGACTGCACCCTGATGGTGCCACCACCCTGTTGTGTCTCTCACCAGTGACTCTTGGTTCTACAAATTCCAGTCTCATCCCTTCTCAAGCAGTGACGTTAAGCCACAAGCTTTGCTTGCCTGCCAGGTTTGACCTGCACTAAGCTAATCATCCAGTAATTTCTTATAGTTTTATGTCTTACCTTTTCATGTGGGTCATATTTTGCTCTCTTCAAGATGAAAACTAATAAAACATTGATTAAATGTTTGGGGTTTTTTTCCCCCCCCAAGCAATTTGCTGTGTTTGCACCATTTGCCAGAGGGAGAGCTGTCATTAGAGTTTCAGAGATGCTTCTGAGAAATAGATTAGAGATCATTATTGCTGAACAGAACTGTCTACGTGGAGGCTATTAAGTTTTGATAATATTTACTCTCATGCCAAGGCAAGATCCAAACAGGAGCTTGGAAGTGTATGTAAAACTGTACAGACACACTGGATTATCTTGTACACTTCAGGAATTAATGGACACTTTTAGTTTAGACACCCAAAAAAAAATAATTAGGGAAATAATTTACTTCTGGCCAAATTGATCCTTAATTTTTTTGTTTCCAGTTAATTCTTGCTATGCTAAGAAGAGGCAAGTCATCAAAAATGCAAGCAGTAAAGCACTCCCTCACCCCTGGCACAACTTTTCTGATTAATTTTAAGCTCATTTAAAGACCTTGTCTTATTAATTGTTCTTTACATGCAATCTCAAAGTGGATGATTGATGTCTTTAATAAATGTCCGCAGAAAATATTTTACCATTCCCGATAGGAAACAATTTCAAGTCAGTTAAACAAAAGAGCTTGGTTCATAGCTTCCCTGCCCAGTTGCTTTGGTAAAGGATTTTGTGTGCACTGGTAGGAAGTGACAGTCAATGCTTCATCCTCCTCTTGCTCTTCCTGCCTTTTTCCAGCAGAACTTTCAAAGCCGGTGGATTTGTGCATGAAGTAATTTCTCACTCCCCTGGAAACCACAGCAGAACAGATTCAGGCATCAGTTCTCGTTCACATTTTAAGATGGTCTTTAACTGGGGGAAAAGCTTTCAGTTAATGATGACAAACTTAGAAAGCTGCTCTCTAAACAGAGTGTTTTTGTGTTCACTGTCACATCAAGTCCTCGTGCGGGATAATGTTCACAGACAAGATTTTTTTTTCCCCCAAACCTTTCAATTAATGATGACAAACTCACAAGCCTCTCTTCAGCCACTCTCTAAACAGAGTATTTTTGTGTTCTCTGTCACATCAAGGCTTCACGTGGGCTAACGTGTTCACAGACAGGATCTTTTCCAGCCCTCTATTCCTCAGCTCTGCACGGTGACCGCGGCTGGAGCGGTCCACGCTGTAACTTTTCCGTCTGCCTTCAATTGTCTGTCTGTGATCCAAAGCTTCTCGCAGTCTTGGAAAAAGCTTGGAAGGTTTTAAGACTGACCCCATTACATTAGCTCTGCCTCGTTAAGTAAGAACGTGGCAGAGGGAGATGGAGGACACGGGCCCTCCATGGTCGGGGTGGCTGATCTGGGCATCTGCCATCTGCTGATGTGCGCTCGCTCTACACACACACACAGCTCCAGCCTGGGCACTCTGCTCAGGAGAAGCAGCAGCTCCTCAGGCCAGCCTGCCCAGGAGCATCCACTGCTCCCCGGCTGCTCTGGGGCCCTGGGCATTGGTTGTATGGCCCTGGGCATTGGTTGTATGGCCCTGGGTACTGCACTGCTGCTGGCAACCTGTGGCTCCTGTGCCCTGCTGGCTGCCTTGTGCTTCCTGCTGCTCTGCTTGACCTAGAGAAGCTGTGATGGTCCTCAGAAAGAGCCCAAGGAAAGATGTATGGCCCTTTGCCTGGGCTGTGCTGCTGCAAGTGCGACCAGGAGTGGTAAGAGTGATTTTGACTTGTTACAGCAAAGTGAGGAGTAGGTCTGAGCCTGCTCCTGATCCTGGGATCATCAGTGGTGTGGGACTCTGTCCCTTCTCTGTGCTGGATCCAGAGCAGGGCACGTGGTAGGAGGTACAGATTGGAAAAGCTCCCAGGTTCCCTTATCTTCATGGTATTCATCATCAAGAGTCATAATACGAGTCTTGTCTCTACCAGCTGACCAGAAAAAGAAGTGTCAAGGACAACTGTCCCTGCTGTCACTTACTGCTGCTCCATATCCCTCCGAGGAGCTAGGAGCTGGGCTGCTGCCACCTTGCCTGGAGTCAGGAGGTGCTGTTCAAACAGGACACCTTCCCACGAGTGAGACCCCCTGGTGCCTTGGCAACCCACTGCCATTTCCACCAACTCCTCCTGCTCAGTCCTGTCCCTTTAAGCCCCCACCATAATTAAAGGATTAGTGCCTGTTCCATTTGCCATCAGAGTCACAGGGGTACCAGCCCAACCCCCCCTCTTTGTAAAGTTCTTCAGGACAGCTCAAAGATGAATGATGTTGTAGACAACTGAAGCCTGTTCAGATCCTGTTGTAAATGGTGAAATGTCACATGCTTGCCTCTGTTTTGTTTGGTTTTTTTTTTTTTAATAACATCGTTACATCATTTATCCTTCCATCTATTATTTGTTTTTTCCTCCATCCTTGCCATTAATCATCACAATATTTTTAGCACGCGGATAACAAGTGGTGCTTTGTAGCTGATAGCTGTGCCACAACAGACCCCCTTCTATTCTCTCGTTCCTTTTGTCTCATGTTCAAAATGACTTTGGTTCTCTGTGTGCTGTAATATTGTCCACAGCTTAAAAAAGAAAGAAAGAAAAAGAAAGACTTCCTGTCTTTTTTTTTTTCCTTTTTCTTCTTCCCTCCCCCCCTGATTTTAGCAGGAAAATGGAGTCAGTCCTCTGACTGTTTTTTTTCCTGGTGTTTGTAGGCCTTTCCTACACAGACAGGTACCTCTTTGCCATGCTGAGTATTGTCAGCTCCAGCACGTGTGGTGGGCAAAATCTCTCTGCATCTCAGGAAGGATGAGGCAGCTGTTGAGCTGGAGGAATGAGCTCTCTATCTGCTTGGCCCACGGCGACCACTTGAAACTATCAACTGCTTTTCTAACCGAGAGTGGTCACACTCCAGCTCTGAAGTGCTTTGTGTTGCATCTTACCTCCACATCAAAAGGAACATGATGCTTGATAGGTCCTGACCTTTGTCTTACGATGAGAAGTGCTGAGGCTGTGCAGCAAAGTGCTCATGCGTGTTCTCTGCGGAGCTTTCCTTAAAGGGCAGCTTGCAAAGTCCTCTGGTGAGCCAGGGAGGATTCATCTTGCCTTAGCCATGCCACCCTACCTCCTGGGGATGTCCTCACCACCTTCATGTGTCTCACTGGCCTTCTGCTGGGAGGGCTATAATGGAGATTGCATCTTGCTCCTTCCAAGGTGCCAAGAAGAAAGTCCAAGTGAGTCTTCGCAGCTGGGGGCAACTGTTACTGGTGACATACTGGTGGGATTGGTATGCCTTTATCCAGCGATGTGGAAGAGACACCTCTTTATTCCTATTGTTTTAAAGCAGGGAGGATCAAGAAGGATGCAGTGGGTGGGTAATCGTGGGAGATCAGCATTTGGTTCCCAGCTCATTAGCATCTTCCAAGTATGAGCCTGAGTTGTTGAGGTCCAGATGATCAGTGGGAGCTGGATGGGGCTGGCTCCTTTTAGGATCTCTGCTTAAGGCACCATAACTGAGAATAGTAGCATGTTATTACTAAGCAGAGTATCTGTGATGATACTCACATGCAAAAAGAAGTCAGGTTGACGTGGACTTCATGGAGCTGAGGGTTGCCTGAGGGTCCCTGCAATGGCTGCAGCATCAGGTACTTGTTTGAGGACATTTCAGCTGCTTTCTGGGTTGTATTTAGCATAAACTCCCCGTTAGGCTTATTTCTGCGTTCCATTATTCAGTCTGTTTATTTTTCTGCTTTCAGGTGTCTACATCGAGTACATAAAAACTAAAACAAAGCATGCCTGTGAGTGTGGTACACGGGTACGTGTGATGGGAAGGCCATTTGAGTTTACCTGGTTTTAGTGAGCCTCACAATCTGCTTGGTGTTCATTTACGTGGGGATTTTATAGCAAGTATTTTTACTGTCTGTAGCACAAAGGTGTTGGAACTCTCACAGAGCTGTAAGGGAAGGGAAGCTGTGCAACAGAAATCAAAACTCCAGAGGGAACGTGCCACTACCTTGCAAGTATGCCAGAAGTGGTGACTTTTCCCACTCGCTGTCATCCAGCTTAGAAGTGACTGTCAAAAATAAGATCCTGCTTCACATGATTGAACTGAGTTTCTTCAGGACAGAAGCCTCCAGTGACACTTGGGTTTTCAGAAGCAGGGGAAAAAAGGATTCCCTGTCCTTGTATTTCTTCTCAGCTTTTCTTTTGCACAATGTTTTCTGGCATACGTGTTTATGTTTAAATATTTTTTTTCCCCCTAACAGTTTGGTCCTTGATGTAGTTAATCCTGTTGATTTTGTGTTGCTGCTTGTGTCTGTGGCAACGAAGTATAGAATCATGAACTCGGGACTGTGACCTTACTGCAAAATCAAGCGAAACTGGGAGAGAAACTGAATTGTGAAGGAAACAGTTTCAGCCACTCATAAATCTTCGACGGCATTAGCAGAAGAGTTGGACAGCATAGGTCAAGTAAATTGATTTTTGTATAAATATTCTCTTTTTCACATTTGTGACGACAGGAAGTGTCTTTCTACATTTGACCTCTCTTCTAGTGCAGTCATTTTTTTTGAGAGAAGCAGCAAACACTCCAGCAAGGAAAACAATGCCTTGGATTTAATGACAAAACCGTGAATTGAGGCCACTCGGTTTCCCACAGTACTTTCCAGCTCTTCATCCCTGACCTGGGTAAACACTCCTCTTGCACAAGTGCTGGGATATTTTTATCTCCATAACTAGACCGTACTCGCTCTCTACTAATGCTGGCACTTCCTGCAGTGCTCTCCAGAGTGCTAAAAACCAATGGCTCTTTGGTAGATACTGGCCTACTGCATCAAAGAGATAGGAGCTAGCGACAAATTAAAGCTGCTCCCTGCCTTAACCAGTTCCAAACCAGGAAGCTGGCACTGAAAAAAAAGTTCCTGTTCAAAACACATCCCCATGGTACCCGTATGGCGGAGGCTTGGGTGTATCTGGGAGGAATTGTAGCAATTAGGGTGCTTAGAGGATAATGGTAATTAAGCTAAGCCTGGTCCAGTGCCCCCAGCTGTCAACCAGTGACAGCAGAATATCCTGAGTGCCTTTTGGCCCTTTTACTGTGAGGGGAACAATAAATGTTGATTGTCCTGATCTGTGCCAGTTAGGCAGTTGCAAAAGGAAGGAGCTGGATGAAATCTATAAACCTATCAGTGGGCTGGAGAGGTAGCTCATAGCTGCTGCAATAAAATGCTGCTTCCTCTATAAGGAATAAAACTTCGGTGCTTGGGAATGATGAATTCAACTGTCTCACTGGTGGAAAAGATTAAGCAAAAGGGAAGGAGTTTAAGAACTCTGAGTCAGGAGATTTGGAAGTCTTAGTGCCTGATCTCTTTCTATCCAGCGTGAAGGCCTCCTATTTACTTTTTACTTCTATAAAATTTAGCATCACTGATAAAGTTTTTAGCCTGGAAGTAGGAATAGATTGGAACTGTGTACCTCACACTCCCGCAGCCCAGAGAGGGTCAATAACTCTTCCATCTGTGGCTGGAGGAGCAAGCATCTGCTCTGAGATATTAAGACCTGAGCAGAAGTGAAGGCACTGGAGCAGGTCAGAATTGCCTTGAGTAGCTCTGCACAAATCTATTGGAAAAACTGTGTAAGGGGCCGAAATCGAATGTGTGTGCAGCAGTGCATGGGTAGAATACATAACAGGGACAGCCCTCAGGAGCCACAACAGCCAGGGGAAGCGACAGGCGTTCAGAAAGTGCAAAGCACAGCTGCCTTATACTTGAGCCTGGAAGAGAGAGTGGGCTGGACTGCCCAAACGCCTCCTTCACGTGAGATGGGAAGGAAGGTTCTGTCTGGTCTACTCCCTGTGTCCTGCAGGCACCAGCTAAGTGCATCTTTCCCTTCCAGAGCACTAGCTTTGGTAGTAGTTGGCTTTGTCGACATGGCAAGACACGTAGGCATTGAGTCACTGTAAAGGGTCACCTGAGAAGATGCTTCAGACTGGCACGGGAGGGAAGAGTAGGGTTTAGAACAAAGTAAGCAAAGCTGGGGTGACCTTGGCACGATCAGCAAAGGGATGTGGGATGGGGATTAGAGTTGTGGAAAGCGTTAAAAATCACAGAATAAGAATCATTCAGGTTGGAAAAGACCCTTGGGATCATCAAGTCTCCAACCATTAACCCTACTCACCCCTAAACCGTGTCCCTCAGCACCACATCTGAATGACCTTTGAACATATCCAGGGCTGGTGACTCAACCCCCTCCCTGGGCAGCCTATTCCAGTGTCTGAATGGAGACAAAAAACTTGCAGTTGCTGGAGGAACAGTGATGTTCATTGCCTCTGCACTATTAGACTCGACGGTCGTTGTGACTGGGGAAGTACCAGAGGTGTGTGGTTCACCCAGGGCTGTCTCACCTGGAGCTGGGGGTTGCCACCAGGAGAGCTGTGGGTACCGAAGCCAGAGGACTTAAGCCAAGAGTGTTTGAGGGCAGAGTTCTGTCCCTGAGTTGGGCTCATACAGGGCTGTGGTTCATGTATTCATTACTGTCAGCCTCTTGTTAATCTCTCCTCTGTATCTAAGGAAAGCTGGAATTTTGACCTCTTAGCATTAATGTATTTTTGGTATGTTTTCTGTTGCTTTGCTTTTAATGAGCTACAGGCAAGGTCTTCTCCCTGTGACATACGTCTGATTACTGTGCGAATTAGGACATTCCTCATCGTGCTTCATAAAGATTTCTACGCTGGGATCATAGAATATCCTTTTGCATTCTACCCGTGGTCACCTCTCAAAGCCTAATTTTTAAGTATCAGCAACCAGGGTTTGCAGAAGCATCTTCCATCTGGCAGGGTAAAAAGTTAGACAGCCGTATGTTCCCACTTGCTTTACACAGCCCCCAGAACAGGGTGTCAGCTGCCAGTCTCCGAGAGGTGCAGAATCAGATTCTCCATCAGGATTTAGCTCGGCTCTGGTCTCCTGTTTGTACTTGAGGAATGCTCTCCCCCAGTCGAGGAGTTACTGAGAAAAAGGTGTTTCAGATTAGCTTTACTTTTTTTCCCCTAGGAACGGCCACAGATGTTACTTTGATAAGTATATACTGGTTGTTTATTGCTCTATTTTCTGTTCTGTTTCTCAGATGCATTTAATAGGGAACGGTCTTTATGCTGCCAGTTCCCAGGTAGGTTATCAGCTTTTGGGTTTGTATCATTTTCATTGCTCATTATATTCCCTTTTATGGGTATGGAGGTATCATTTGCGTGTCCTGTAGAGTTTATTCCACTTTAAACTAAAGAGCTTTCCTATCTGATCTTATTCCAGACAAGTACTTTCCTTCCCTCAACATAATAAAGACTGTCCAATTAACTCCTACAAATTTCTTGGGTGTTTTCAGTGTGCCTTGAAGGTAGTATTAACTTTTCAGATACCTCGGAAGAAAATGTAGGCTGCTTCCCCCGCTATCCCTAATAACTCTTTTACAACACTTCTCAAGCATTTTACAAGTACTCTGAGAAGCTTGAGTCAGTGCATGTTCAGCACGATGCTGGAAAAAACTGATGAACACATCTTTTTTGGATGGTAAGGTTTCTTACGTGCACACTCCTTTGCTGAGTTGTTTCTCACTGTCACGTTCAGGGTGTTCGTGGGGTGGCATCAGGAAGTCACTTGAAGCCTTCTGGCAGCTTGTTTTTGTACCTTCAGTCTTAATTGTCTAGACTGCAGGAGGTCTTTATTAGCCCTATAGAAGTGGAGAAAGACCATTAAATACTACTTGGCTTTGTGACTTTTATTTTTTTTTTCTTTTTATCATCCCATTAGCACACTGTATTAGTCTCATCATTTCCCATAATTGCTACTAATCAAGATTACTTGTTGAAATTCCCACCGAAGCCCATTGGAATAGTTCTGGCAGAGACGGTTTCACATCACGGCAGTTCTGCTTCACAAAAATCTTCAGGGCAGCTAAACTCATTACGTGCTACACTTGAGCTTTCTTGTAGTCTGCTGCTGGTTATTTAATCTTTACAAAATGAACTCTTTACATAGGTATCTTTAAATAGATAAGCCTTTCTCGTGGAGAATATTGCTCCGGTTGCGCGCAGCTGAGCACTTGGAACACGTGAAGATTTTTCTTCTTTGTGCACAAAGGGTCTGCTTTTCATGGGATGTATCCAGATCCTACCTGAGCGTGACTCCACTGGCTTCAGGAGAATTGCTCCCACTGAACGTTAGCATAAATTACACGTTTTTTCCTTGGAAGCAAACAGAGTACCCCACTGGTTTTCAGGTTACCCAAGAAGTTACAAGATGTGACTTCCAACAATCACACAAAAGCCTTGCAGTCCTGTAGGCGAGGGCTTGAAATCATCTGGAGCTTTCAAGATTTCCCAGCACGTGCCCGTGCCCAGTGTTGTTTGGAGGCTGGTACTGGACAAGGGACACCTTTGTCAGCTGCTCGCTGGAATTCGGCTGCCGTTCTGCTGTCAGCGGAGGCCCAACTGAAACCTTTCCTAGAAACAAGGAATATATCCATTTAATTTAATGGAGATAGTTTTAGGATGACTTAATGGATCAGGCCAACTGAATAAATATTAAAGTCAGGAAATTGTCCAAAGTTTAATTCTACAAAGCACTTGCACACTGAATGTTTGAGTTGAGTAAATGAGGAGAAAGTGACTGGTAAGACAAAAGCAAAAGCTGCCTCCTTTGGCGTTTTTCTCCTTGTGACTCCTGATTATCTGTCACAAAGTTTATTGAGATGTATTTCTTACTATTATTATGATTATTATTATTACTTTTTTTTTTTTTAGTGGCAGCTGGGTGAAGGAGCATTTAGTACCGGTCAGGGATTGATGATTCCTTGGCTGAGAGGTCTCAAGGACTGTAATCCAGGCTTGCTAAGCTCTTACAGAAATGATAAAATGTATGAAATGAGACGTTTCTCTGCGTGGTGCTATTGTCAGAATGGCTTGGAGACGAAGCACAATCTGTCTGTTGGCCATTTGTAATGACAAGGATGGGAAGAAGGTGGGGGGGACTCACCCACCCCTTGGGCTCATCCTGTGGAGCAGCTTAGTGACAGCTGAGTCACATGAGAATCCTCCTGGAGAATTATGTTTAAGCATCAACAACGCTTCAGGAAAATGGCATTTGCTTTGCTTCCTTGAAGTTCCTTATCGAGTGACAAGCAACTATGATAACCAGGCAAGGGATATACAATTGCCATATAGAATCATAGAATTGTCAGGGTTGGAAGGGAACTTGAAGATCATCTGGTTCCAACCCCCCTGCCATGGGCAGGGACACCTCCCACTAGAGCAGGTTGCTCACAGCCCCATCCAGCCTGGGTTTAAAAGCTTCCAAGGATGGGGCTTCCACCACCTCTCTGGGCAACCTGTGCCAGTGTCTCACCACCCTCCTGGGGAAGAAATTCTTCCTAATGTCCAACCTGAATCACCTATCTCTAGCTTTAATCCATTCCCTCCAGTCCTATCACTGCCCGACAGCCTAAAAAGTCCCTCCCCAGCTTTCCTGTATCCTCCTTCAGATACTGGAAGGCCACAATAAGGTCTCCCCAGAGCCTTCTCCTCTCCAGACTGAAATACATTTATTCTGCTTCTTCTTTCCATTTTGCAAAGGAGCGGGCGGGAGGGTTCAGCAGATCAAAGCTGATAATCCTGATGAATTCTTCCCAATTCTGCAAGCACCCGGGTGATTTGTCACTGCTCTCACTGGATGGTGCACGCTTCCACGTTCCTTGAATTGGGAAAAAATCCTTGCTTGCAGAGGTCCCTGTAGGTCAGCGTCCATGCGCCGAGGGTGGCAGCTAAAAACAAGGGACACATCCAGAAATTGTTAATTTGGAGACACAACAGGCTGGTGTAGATCAGCAGTGGATTCACATAATTCAATTCCAGGCAAACCAGCCCAGCCCAAGGGTCAAATGATGAATAAATATAAGACAAACCACACCATCTGGTGAACTGTGCCTAATGTAATTGAATTAATTGTTCAGTGGATCTCAAGGCTGGTGAAATAACTTATCTGGATTTCTTGCTTCTCACTAAATGACACACTTAAAGCTCTTCCTTTTCTTCTCCCCCTCTAACCCTTTAACCTCTGAGTGATTCAGCAGTGGTGGGTGGTGGCGTGTTGAGTACGCTGCCGAAATAAGCAGGCTACTTCAGAAATTATTTTAGCAAATAAGAGCCTGGGGTCAATGACTGACTTTCCAACATACTGGCCTGAAAAAAAGGCATCGTTTTAATTCATCATAGTTATTATTTGCGTAGTGCTATCTACTTGGGAGTGGGTTTACGGGCAGCATCTATCTCTGGGATTGTTTCCTGTTGGAGAAGTAGAAAAGCAGAGCTGGATGTGAAATGGTTGTTGTAAAGCCCAGCTGTGTCTCAACAGTTTCATGCTTGTGTTGGTTGTAAAATGAGTGGCTTGCTTTGTTGAGACTTCTCTGGCTTTAGCAGGTTGCTGGACAACTTGATTGTTAGAAGACTCAGAAAATGTGTATTTTTTATTTTAGGTGGTGCAATCTGCAGTTTTTTAATGTGTTTTTCTATCAGGGAGAGAGGGCTTGTTTTTCTTACAGAATAGTTTATACGTCTGTACGGAAAATAGGACAGTCACATTTTTATAACAGCAAAGAAATAAATGGTTCGATGGGACTTTTAGAGCCAGTAGAGTCTCAATCACAAAGAGCTTGAGGCTGTCAGTATGTCTCGAAAAGATATTGCTGTTTTAGCCCCTGTTGATCATAGTGGAATTATTCAACCAGTACCAACAAAATGTTGAAAAAAAATGCATTAGCAGATTACAAAAATATTTCTGCCTCAAAATTCTTACCTTGATGATGTGTAGTGTGCAGTTTTTTATATATATATATATATTTATTTTTTTAGATGTGCTAACAAATTAGAAACATCTTAGCAAATATATCTTTAATTTTGTAGCTGGTGCCTTTTATTCTCATTTTATGTATGTGGCATCTCTCAACTCTCGTCGTACCAACCGCATGGCAAATTATTTCATCAAAAGCAATTTCTGTCCCATAAAGATGTTTATGGCAGTTCGTGGATTCCTCTGATTTGCCTTGCGATGTTAAATGTCCCGTTTCTCCCACAATTAAATGAGAATTGTGGTGCCTCTTATGCAGCTCTGTGGGGCCAAGTGCTCCAGTGGAGAAAAAAGAACTGAAATTAAACGAGCTGAAATTAAGGGAACTGCATTCAGCTGAAGTTCAGGTCCCAGGTAGGCTGAATTTCCACTGCAGATAACACTGAAGCACTCAGTGCATCTTATGAAGCATATGGAGAGTGAGGACACCCATTGGAGCTGCCTTCCTTCAGGATGAGGACAGGCCATTAGTCACCAGATCAAAGCACTGGAATGCTTACTGGCTGCTAGTGACAACAACTTGGGGTAATAGCACCCCAAGGAATATGGAGTGATGGAAATAGCCTCCTAGCTGGAGCTTGGTCAGGAATGCTTGGAAAAGCTGCCTACAAGAGCTTCGGCTGATGCTTGTACCCTGCAGGGAGGAGGAGAGGAAGGGGTGTGAAAAGCGTACCCTGTTTCTTGGGCTTTGGTGGCTGATGGTCACTGCTAGTTAGGTCACTCCCTGATGGAGCTCCTGCAGTCACCTGCTTGGAATCTCATGTTCTTTCTGGTTTGTATGGCATTTTTGAAGGACTGAGCCATCTAAAAAGGCAGATTTGTCTTTGAGGGAAGCCTGTGCCTCAATCTCCTTTGAATACGAGGGGTTAAAAAGAACACATTTCAGAATAGCACCTGGATTTATTTTAGAGTAGTTGTTTAGAATCAAATATCCTAATCCATCTGTATTTATACAGAAAATAGAAACGGGTGCCTTCAGTTGAAATGCAATCCCATTTGTAAACAGCATTGCACTCTTTACCTTGTGTATACCTGTGATGAGCTGTGTTAACTAAAATCTGAAGTAATTGATACTCTTCTTCTGCAATACTGTAAAACTGGGCTTTGGGGATTGTTTTTTTTTAATATTTTTTTTTTCCTTGTTTTTTGAAGTATCATATCTTTGCCCAGGCAGTCAGTGGAGCAACATTGGCATGAGGCTTGAGGTCTGGAAGAAAATTCTGCCTTCCATGTGCAGTTCCTTGGGCTTCAGTGTAAGGTTCAGGATTGTTCCAATGACAATATTTTAATACAACTTTCCTGGCTATTCCTGCTGGTGTTTCTGGGTTTAGTATGAGTAAAGTACTAAAGCTCTAACCAGAGTTAACAATTCTGCACTACAATATTTCAGTTAAATTGCAGGTTATTAAATAAAGCAAGCCAATTTCTGATCTTCCTTAATGTACATTTCCAGTAATTCAGGATCTGATGTCAACAAAAGAAATGTTTTAGATAGTGCAAAGAAGTGAAGAAATCAGATTATCTTTCAGGAAATGTATAGTGTTTATTTCAAAGTATTTTAGCATGATACAGATCTAGTCAAAGGGTGCACAGTTTACAGGGCAGTAGTTTGTGTAAGATGAATGTAATGTCTTTTTCTAGTGCAGTCTTTGGTTCTTGGCCGTGGTGGACTGGAGGCATTTCTCCCTTCTTGCTGGTGGTGCAATTTGCCTTCAGTTCTATGCCCTGTCTTGTTCTCCTCCAGAGATGTAGTCCACCTCCTCTGAACATCACCAATTTTTAGTTCACCCAAGTCTTTCTGGGCTTGGCTATGTTGGAGGAGTCATTTCTAAGCGAGAACACACAGGACAGGCAGAGCTTACAGGTTATTCTGGGGAGGTCCACAAGTTGGTTTAGTTGTGCTCTGCAAGTGAATCTTTTGCCTCTCAAGTGGAGAAAAGAGAACTGAAATTAAGAGAAATGCGTTCAGCTGAAGTTCAGGTCCCAGGTAGGCTGAATTTCCACTGCAGATAATGTTGAGGTGCTCAGTGCATGTTACAAAGGGTATGGAGAATGGGGTCTTGATTAAGGGACTTGAGCATCTCCCCTAGGAAGAAAGACTGAGGGAACTGAGGCTGTTTCATCTTGAGAGGAGAAGCCTGAGAGGGAATCTTATTAATGTCTACAAATATTGAAGGGTCCAGTCTCTTTTCTGTAGTGCCCAGCAATAGGAGAAGGAACAAGGGGTATAAACTTGAGCATAGAAGGTTCCATCTCAACATGAGGAGGAACTTCTTCCCTGTGAGGGTGATGGAGCCTGGACCAGGATGCCCAGAGAGGCTGTGGAATCTCCTTCTCTGGAGACCTTCAAACACTGTCTGGATGGATTCCTCTGCGACGTGCCCTGGGTGATCCTGCTCTGCCAGGGGGGTTGGACTTGACCTCTAGAGGTCCCTTCCAACCCCTAATATTCCATGATTCCATGACTCTATGATTTTCTCTTTACATCAGCTTTTTACACCGTTCATTTGGCAGATCTATTTCACCACTTCCAAAGGTCTGTAGTTGGTTTTCTGGGAATTTCCAGTTCTGCAGGTCACGTTCCAGACCACAGCTGGGTCAACTCTTACATGCTGGAGCTTCACATTAAGAGATGCAGTTGTTAGTGGCTGCCATACTGAAGCTGTGCTAGGAAAGGATGCAGGATTCACACAACTCATGCACACTTCTGACATCTGAAAGTTAGGTAATCCTCATTATGAATTCTAGAACAAGCAATCTGGGCAACAGAAATATCTGTGCATAATTTATGTCTGTGTTTAAAGCATTAAAGAGAGAGTCCTTAAATGCAGATGGAACTTTAAGGCCATGAGTATCCCCTTTGTCTCAGTGGACTGTGAGCTCAGTCGTACCAAATGGTCCTGTTTCCCTGATAATGATGTCTGTGTGAGAGACTATGTGTTTGGGAGTAGCAATATATATGAGATGCCTGAGATTGACTTTCCACGGTTTGGGTCCCTTTGAGGACTCTGCCATTAATGCTGCTGCTGTCCCTGAACTGGTCATGTTTATGCAAGCTCCAGGCAGTGCTGGAGGTTTGTAATGCCACTTAGAGGCATTTAAGAGAGGCTTGTGATTCGCAGGGAAAAAAAAAAAAACCACAATATTCTTTGCCAAAAAAAACCCAACCAACCCAGAAGGGGGAAACAATTTTGTGTTCTTTATCCTGGATTATAATGACATAAGCCTCTAGAGAAATTCCAATAGCTCTAACCAGGGGTTGAACAGAGAGCAGTCAAGAGCAATGAAAAGGAAAACCCTCGCTTTTCACTGCTGTTGATGAGTTTCTGATCAGACAAAGCAACGCGCAGAAGAATCACTGAACAGACTGGTGGAGGCCATGAGCTGACCCATTAAATTAAATTTCTCCTCTGTTGCAACAAGATGATCTCAAAAAGCTGTGTCAAGCGTCCCTGTACATCTACAGTGCGTGGCCGTGTGTTTTCATCTGGTGAACAGGGATGAGCATTCAACAGGGAGTGGGAGTTGTGAGTAAAGGTAAAGCTAAAGGCAGGTGGAGTGCGGCAGCGTTCCCGTATTGTCCAAATGAGTTGATGCAGATTGATGCGATCTGTTCCAGGCTTGGCTTCAAAATAATACTTTAGCTGGATTCCTCCTGGGGAAGATCAGTCCAGCTGTCTGAGTCTGCTTGTGAAATCAGAACCTGACCATCATTTTGCACACACCGTTGCATCGTGAAAGCTTATACTTCCAGATTAGTTTATATTCGTCTGAGTTGCGTGTCAAGAAAAGTTAGAACATTACTGTTAAAAGGCTCAGTGGACAAAAAAATACAAACACACTGCAAAAAGTTTCCCTTTGTGTTTGCCCCTTAAATACTATCTGGCTCCTAGTGAAAAAAAGAGATTTTTCTGAATTCTTTGTTCTAAATTTCTTTGTTCTATTCCCCACCCCAAAATGTGAATGTATTGTTTACTAAAAACCCAGAGTTCTTGATTCTTTGCAAGGCACACCTTTTACAGCAGTATACTACAACATGCTTTGCCAGCAGCTCACATAACATTTGTTGTTCATCCTAAATGAAATGAAGATAGGAGAAATGTATTTGGAGAGCTTGGTCTCCGCTTGCCCAATGAGAGACAAGCCATCGTGGTGTGAGAACAGCTGCTGTTCCTCATACAAAGCAGGGCTTGGAGAGAATTTCTGTATGTGGACCCCACCAGTGAGTTTGTGGTGCAGATAAGTCATGGTGAGGAGCACTGGTGGACAGGCAGGTGCTGCTCGACAGTGTCTCCAAAAAGTGTGGTGATGAATGGCTGATCTAGCAAGAGAAGTCCAATCTCACACTGTGATTAAGAATCTTCTCAAGAGCAGGCTGCCGTTTTCATTGGATTTTCCTTCAGTCTCATGATGTTTAATCATGTCTTAAATTCCCTGGGTTTCTGTAATTACAAAAGAATGATTTTTGGGGAAGCTATCAGCTTTGACTGCTGCATGGAAGAACTTGAGAGTGTTAGTTATAAAGGTGCAAGCATTAAAATATGAAGGAAAGGAACCTCTGTGTGGTTTATGAAATTGTTGTTGGTTCATGACTTGAATAGTTTGAAGTGATGAAGGATAGCGTAAGAAACTCTGCTTTTTATTCTGGTTTGGTGTACTTAAAGGCATAAATATTTATTACAAATTTCTATTCCCATTTACAAAACCTTTGCTTTTTGTAAGACCCCTTTGATATGATTTTTGATTCTGATGGATATGGCTCCAGACACTGAAGTTTTCCTTTTCCATTCTATTTCAGTTACACCAGCAGAGTTGTTGCCAATGGACTGAAGGCACAAATTAATAATCCCGAACTGAAAGTCAGAGGATTGGACCCGCTCATCAGTAATTTAATTGATAAACTTCAGCACTTTAATCAAGTAAGTCGTTTTTATAGATAAAAGCATTTTATCACCGGGTTCGATAGCAGAGCTGAAGCTAGAATTATTAGGTGGTCCTGCTGCTCATGTTACATCTGATCATAGGGCTGGAATAGCCGTGGAGTGGGCCTGGCACTAAAGGCAACTGAAGGTTCTGGTGTGCCAACTGGTTTATGAACTCTAATGAGGCAAAATTATTTCCCTGGGAGTTGCTTTTATTCCTGGCTGTTGTTCCATAGCTGCTGATTAATTGTCCTACAGTCCACAGTCCCAGGAACACGGAGGAGCTCCTGAGCTCCACAGTTCACACCAAGCTTGCGGCTTGAGTCAGGCTGTGCGAGCACCTTCTACCTTCAGGAGTCCTGGGACATCCTCCTGTTGGAGGAATGTCTCTTGTTTGTGCAGCTTCTTGTTTTGTGGTGGTGTGGGTATTCCAAACAGATCAAAAGACACAGCGGGCCTGTAAGAGCTAGGGTCTAGGGGTCTAGGTCTATAGGGGTCTATATGGTCTAGGGGTGAACTTGTAGAGTAGGGCTAGTGGTTGGACATGATGATCCCAAGGGGCTTTTCCAGCCTGAGTGATGCTGTGATTCTGTGAAGAGCATGATAACTGAACTGTGCAGAATGCTGAAGTCAGGGCTGAAGGTGCTCCAGGATGAATTAACCTCACACCTTTGCAAATATGTCCCTGGCAGGCCTCGTTCTCAAGCCTCTCAGCCCAAAGGGAAAGATAACCTGCCAACGAGCTTGTCAGAGGCATCGCTAACCCGCGGCTGCCTCTGTCATCTCTTTGGGATCCTTGGAGCAGTGGTGCCCCTGCTGCCTTTCCGAGCTGAGCGTGTGATCCTCTGGCATTGCTGTGCTTCAGCACACCTCTGGCAGCTCTCGGGGCAGTGCTGGTCCAAACGAGCTGGAGCAAACAGGTTTAGCAGAGATTGCTTTTCATTTAAAGCAGGCGTGCTTTCCTGTCAGCTTGGAAGGATGCTTCCAACAGTGCGTTTGGAGTCAGAGGTGTTTGCGCGTTAGCCTACTCATAATCTCTCACCATTAAAAGAGTGATGGAGCACGGGGACAGAAATAGTGGAAAATGGCTGTAAGTCAGAAATCCACCTTTGCAGGTGGGGTGTGCAGGAAGAAAAATAATCTACACAGGTAAAATGGGAGGAAGAACTGCTTAGTCAGGATGTGGGAGGTTATTAAGACCGTGGCTGTGTCTGGGAGTCTTGGTTTGATCTCTTATCTGCTCCTGCAAAAGCACAACCCTCCTTTACTTTTCATCATTCACTGGTGGTAAATCCATAATCTAACCAGCAATTAGTGTCTTTGTTAAATCTTGCTTGGCTCTAATGTTCTCATGCTGTTCTGTAGGCTGCAGTTTAGGGATTCTTTGTATCACGGTTTGATTTAACTTGCCGGGGGGGATTACAACTGGTCTGATATGTGGTACTTAATATTACAGTGAAATACAGACATTATGTGGTCAGATTGATGAAAAGGATAATTCATTATTTATCCGCCTTTGCATGTTATAAAGTAGAGTGTTAATTTACTTGATAAATATTAGATATATCCATCTGCGTAATAGTCTTCCATAAACCCCGACAATAGGAAATAGTCAGAGGAAGATTAAATTAAAAGTATCTGTGTATTGGAAATTCTGTTTCTTTTGTCTGGTTTAGAAAAGTAAAAATCTGAATGGTCACATAATGAGCTGCATACTGATTTTCTTCTGTTATGTACCTTTAAAAAACAGCTTCAGAGAACACATTTTAGCCAGAAGAATGAAATCCAATTCCTAGCTCTTTCTATAAGTTGGAAGTGTTGCTTTCTGTTGCTTCTAATGCTGGTTTAGGAGAATATCATCCTTAAGTAAATGTAACTCCCATCAGATTGAGGTGCTTAGCAATAATGGATTCCAAGGGTGAAGGATTAAACAGAATACTGATTATTGCCCTAAGATGGTTTGTTCTTAAGTACTTGGAATAATATAAGTTCCTTTGATCATAATTTTAGTAAGATTTCTTCAGAGATCAAAGCATCAAAGGAGTTGCTAAATATCTAAGGCTTTCACATCCAGCATCAAACACGTGTAGCTGTTTTCTGCTTCTTAAATTTTCATTTCAGTTGTGATATTAATATACAAATAAAAACTGACACCGGAAAGCCGATTAAATCAGGAGTTTAAAGTGTCATCAATAGTGTGTGTAGACTGTATAGACGAAGAGTTATACAGAATCCCATTACTCATTTTACAGGCAAATTGATTTTTTTTTTCATCAAATTATTCCTTTTTTTTTTTCCTTCTTTTTTTTTTTTGGAGGCAATACATAAGGAGGAATTTAAACAGTGATAAAATAAGATGTTATCTTTGCATCTTCTGCAGTGTTTGACATTTGCAACACCATTTTAAGCAATAGCTGCATATTGCTTAATATATTCTGGAGAGCAGAAAACAAAGCAATGCACAGAATGTGCATCCTAAGTTGTGTCTGGGCCCCAGTAATCTTCTACCACTTAAGTAATATTGCTAAACTACCCAGACGAAAACAAATTCTTGGATAAGAAAAAGATATGCTGGGGTTTTCCAAAATAGTAACATTTCTGTCTTAAAGCAAGACCCCTCAGAGAGCCTGGACCTGTTGGCTTTCTCTCTTTCTCTCTCTGTCTCTCTCCCATTCTGTTTTGCAAAAAGAAAAAAAAGGGGTGTGTTTTTGAAGATCAAAATTGTCTCCTGCTAGATCAGTTTGCTGAGGTGGTGGAGTACTGTCAGCTACACCTCCATTCAAACCATCAGGGTTCATTTTTCTAAGAGGTGTATCTTAGCTCAGCAATTCTTAATGCTATCTGGAGCCAATCTAATCGCTGATGCCCGTGATAGATCCTCTTCTACCTCCTGCCTTCCACTGCTGGACCCCAGCTCCTCCTCATCACTCCGTGGCTGCTGCTGCCGTCTGCTTCCCCCGTGCCGGCTGTCCCAGGCTGGGGACACAGTGCAGGAGGGTTGGTGGGACCTGAGGTGATGTGGAACTGGGGTGACTGGGGCAGCAGTGCAGCACGAGGCTGTGGGCAAGCACAGCTTGGCACTGGCCGTGTAGAACTAGCAAAGTATTAATTCATTTCACTACCAAAGGGACTGTCTTTGGTGCACAGCAGCCATTTCTTTGTTAGCTCTTTATTCTGAATTGCCTACAACTGTGAAGAGATGAATAACTTCATTGATCCTAAACCTTGTGGGCATGAACAAAACTCTTGTCGATGTTGTAGTTGGTGCATCCCAGCTCCGGCAGGCTACAAAGCATCTGTATGCAAGTCGTTTTCCATTTCTGCATGCCATTCAGGCTGAAATGCCAGTTCATTGGAGATTATAGCAGGTCCTCGTTCTGTTCATCTGCCACTTAAATCCTCACTGTATAGTTGGTGTTTTCTAAAAAAAAAGATATGCAAATAGCAGGCTGCTTCATAACCACTTTGCAAAGCCAAAAATATAGTGAAATTTAGAGAATATTATTCAGAAATTACTGTTTTATGCATCCCTGGCAGATAAGGCATTTGAATGGTTTATTGTAGCTGATCAATAGAATTAGCGAGTAACAATTTACAGTAACTTCTAGTAAAGGAAAAATAGATCCAGTGAAGCCCCGGGGTGATTTTGAAAAGGTAGCAGTTAGAAATAACAACTTTCCCTCTCTCCTTTTTCTTTTTTTATTTGTAATAGAGCAGATGTGAACTGCAACTGATAATAAACACAGGATCCCCTGTTGCACCTTTCTTGAGTACTGCCTCTTGCCTCATAATCATCCTTAAAGATGCTTTAATGTTTTTCTTCAGCATAATGCTTTTCACAGTTCAAACACAAGCGGTTCTGAGGCCGAGGTTAAAAATCCTAAAGGATCAATTGCATTGAAAAGCAACAAGAACTTGAGGGAAAAGTGGAAGGGTTTGACTAGAACTGTACTAGCAGGGTCGCGTGGGCTTTCACGAGGGTTTGTAGTGCAATCAGTATTACACAAATTTAATGTATTTGTCTTTTCTCAGCCTAAATCTAATCTCGACAGACTTTGAGAATTGGTGCTTTTTGCTGCTGAGATGAATTCTTAGGGCATGGCTGTAATGCAAGAAGACAGTGCAATATCCTAGCACTTAAAATGAGAGTGCTGTTAAGTTCAGCAAGTCTTGCTGAAGCTGGATCCACATATTTTTATATCTTTTTTCTCCCACCAAAGTCTCTTGGATCTTCCAGTTAACCAAAGCAGTGCATGTAAATTAAACTCCTCTTAGATTTGTATACAAAGGATGCCATCTTTGCAAAGGTTAAAGCAACAGCACTGGGATCTTTCTTATCAATAATATGAGCTAGCCATAATTTAATCTTGAATGGGAATGTAATTGGGTTAGACAATAGAGAATAATACAATAAATCCTTTAATACTGCTTAATTTAAAAGTGTATATATTTCTTTAGACATCTATGAAATTTATTACATTACAGGGGTTTTTATATGAGATTTAAGCGGAGACAAGTTGGTTTGATTTTCATCCAAAGCTGTAGCTGACTTGGACTAAGACTCCAAATACGCCGTTCTTCATTTCTTCCAGTGAAAACATAGAAATAAAGGTAGTCATCGTGGAAAGACTGTAGCTGTGTTAGTCCTAGTGCTTGGCATTTAAACAGCCCCAACAGGCTTAGAAGTATTATTGCTTGCCCCCTGTCCTGGTCGTGTAGCATGTATGGTGCTTGAGGGCTTTCAGGAGTTACTGCGTGCAGGCTGTGAGGCACAGGTTCTTCCAGGATGGCAAACCCCTCCAGAAGTCTAGGAGATGAAAAGCTCAGTTCCCTGCACAGCCAAGGGTACACCATCATACCCTGGGGGGGATGCCACCCAACTGCCCCCAAGGCTGATTTTGTCTTTGAAAAGGAAGAGGACCCAGGTCAGGACTCAGGAACACAACAGACACTGTCGATTCTTCAGTGCAGGTTTGGAATGCTCTGGGTCATAGAAGCCTTAAAGATGAATTTTGCCTCAGCTTGTCCATAGGTCAGTTACAAGAGAGATTTTCATTGCTGTGCTGGTCCCTTTTTGAATTCACATCACTGTAAAGGCAGTAACAGCCCTCACCACCTTCATCTCCAAATGTAAACAGCGGTGATAATTGAATTAATACAGTAGTTATTGGCTGATTAATAAATAACAGCAAGAAATGCATGTGCTTCAGGAAAATAAAGACAGAATTAATGAAACCTGGAACAATAATGTTTAAAGTCTCATAATGCCAGGAAAGAGCAAATGAGCTGTTTGTTTAGTTTATATTTTTTTAATATCCTACTCTGCTGTGTAAAAATTATTTATCCCTATAGTCCAATAAATTATCATCTCAGATTACTTCATCTTTTATCCAGTTTGTTTCTCATCCTATTTCTTTTTGGAAATGTTTGTTCTTACTAGATTCAGGGGCTGTTTTTCTTCCCCCATGCTAAGATTCAGACATCTCTTTGCTTCCAGATATAGATACCGAATGCTCAGAGATAAGTTATGATCTTTTTCATAATCCATATACAAAGAAACAACACATCCCAATGCCTGAAACAATCCCAACTTATTCAAGGACTGAGCAGCATCTTTCTCTGTGTGGTCTTCTGTACGGTTTTCTATTTATGAGGAAATACAGATACAAACATATGTAACATATGCTGTATAGAAAAATTTGGAGACATCAGATTTCATCATATCTGTGATTAAAGCAAGAAAGGACACGTAATTGCTGTCAGCACTAGAAAAAGAAACATAATCCCAGTAGCAATTTTAGCTCTCTTTTATTTCTTTAAAGGCCCTGGCAGATTTCTGTCATATATACTCCTTAGAAAGTCATCTTTGGGGTCCGAAGCTTTTTGCTTTTGGAACATATTTTCACATTCACTTGCCAATCTCAGCCAGGGGAATGCATCCCCTGACTATTGGCAAATTCTTTCCTTACTCAGAAAAATCAAACCCAACAAAGAGCCCTGTCTGCAGAGAGAGTATCCCACACCAGAGAGAGCATCGGGGTATGGCAGCATGTAGCAGACTGCGCCGTAATGGGAAATATTTCTTGCAATAAAAGCTGGAGTTCTCAGACAGTTAAGCAGGATGGAGTTGCTGATTGCTTGGGAACATTTATCTGTCAGGGCTTCCATTAGAAAGAGTAGAATTCCCAAGAAATATATTCAAACAGTGGGCTGGGCCATCTGAAGTCTGTCAAAATCCCGTTCTGGTCTTAGGTTTGTGCCAACTGGTATTGCTTTGAGACCAGTAATTTGTGCTGCTTCTCATTTCTGACCTAATGCATCCCAGGGGAGGCTGCTGGGGGACAGGGTGTGCAGGGGAAGGAGCAGGAATGGGCATAGAGCCACAGACCCTTCAGCTGGGCTCCGGCTGTAAAATGGAGAGATGTGGCCGTGCTGGGAAGAAAAGCTCTCAGATCCCCTTTGTCTGCAGGCCTTGGGGGGTAGAGAGAAAAGCAGGACCAGTTGATAACGTTTCAGACATTAGCTTGTTCGTCTGGTGATGTGGGAGCTCCTCACTTGAAGCCTGGCAGCCCTGGTCACTGGGTTGTGTGCAGGGGTTTGCTTCTCTCGCACGCCCTTGTGCTTTAAAAAGAAAAGGAGTTGGGAAGCTCTAACCTTGGTTCTGCCGTGGCATTAAAAATCCCATCAAAGCCAGAAGTTTGCCCATGAATCACAACAGGAGAGCCCAGTCTCGCTGCAAAACATGTCACCAGAGCATTGTTTTATGGAGAGCATATATTAATGCTGTAATTTATTGCTAATTGAGGTATAGATCATCCCTGGCTGAAATCGGTGTACTCGAGGTCTGCGGGCTGGTTGGTTGGTTTTGTTAAATATAGTGACTGAAGATATAATTAAATATTTTTAATTAGAATTGAGAAATTACTTTTTAGCATTAAAAATGGCTTCGAGAGTTCAACAGAAACAGAAATGTGAAATACAGGCTCGAGAAACTCAAAATGTAGCATTTTAAAACAAGACAAATCTGAATCTCAACGTAAATCCAGCCTATCTTATTATGTGCCAGCAAATATATAATGCTAAAATGCCCGTTTATTATTCATGTGTTGTGTCTCAGGGTATGCTGTGCTATTTGTCTTGCGAGCATTTTCAGAAATTATTTGCCCAGATGGACCATTGTATGTGTTTTGTTTTGCTCATTGTGGGAAATTAGTCTTAATAAATCAAAATCACATATTGAGTCACAGTGGTGGCTTGAGCCAAGTGGGGGAGAGGGATGGGAGAGCTACTGCTTCAGTCTACAACCGAGCCAAAACATTTCTCATATAGAAAAACAGAGTTTGAAAAGAAGAATCTTATTTTTTAAAAAAAATACAGTATGTCCTTTGGCTTGAGTGCCCAGTTCTGGTTGCATCTGATCTGTGAAACCCCGGGCTGAGACTTGTTTTCACAGATGAGCTGAAAAGTGCTTTTGAGAGTGAGGAGAAGGTCAAGCCTGGGAGGGATCTGCTTTGGCCTGACTGGTGGAAGGTGCTGCAGGAGCACGAGGAATACAAGGGCTGGTGTGGGCATCCAAGGCCAGGCAAGGGCAAGCTTCAGATATCTGGGACACCTCGGAAGAGCCGGTCAGCCCAGGGGGCTTGGGATTGCTGCCTGGGGGGGTGGAGGCAGCAAGAGGGAAACTTTTCCACCATTAATGGAAAGGCTGTGGTTTCTTAATGGAAATGCTGTGGTTTCTTCCCACTCTAGGAGAAACGCATCGTGCTATGAACTGTTGTCTTTGTGGTACAAGGTGCTAGCCAAAAGATGCACCGTTGTTACTGTGCTCAACCAGAAATGCCCTTTTATGGGTGTTGGCAGAGGAGAGGCACCGTGGGTCTGACCGTGACATTAGCCTACTTGATTGGAAGTTCATCGGTTATTTTTCTTAACGCTAAAAAGTCAGCCATTATCATTGAGTTAATTGAGGGTGTCATACTGCAATTATAAATTCTCTTTCATGTAAATACTTATTTGGTTCTATTACCATCTTCTGATCACTCTAATAATTGTAAGAAGTCATATACATTGTTTTAAGTTGTTATCATTAGAAGCATGATTATGGTATTTACTTTTGATCTCATTCCTGAGGTACAATAACGTGCTTATTTTTGGAGGTGGTAAGCTCAGTATAATAGGAAAGAAAAGCAGGGATTTATGGGCTAATCATTGTTTTCTTTAGGGTAGGGGAAAGGTCCTCAAACAATTGATTGATCATTGGCCAAAAGGGAGAACAGGGTTGTTTTCCTCTTTTTGTTCAACTGCTAACCAGAGGAGACAGGTAGAAAGAGCAGTGTAAGAGAATAAAGCTAAAGACTACCTAAAGCCCAAACTTAGTCTGTGAATCTCAAGTGGATCTGTACTGCTGGTGACAAGTGGATTAGCACGACTAAAGTGTACTGCCTCTTCCCAGTTAAAGCAAGCAACGTGTTTCCAGCAGTAATTCAGGTTGCAGGGAGGCTGAAGCCTCTGAATCAGTTTGGTGCCCTTTGTATTCATGTGCTCACTCACGTACTTCTCGGAGGACAAAATAAAGAAGAACTAAAGAGAGGTGAGGTGAGGTTAGGCAAACTTCCCAGTGTCACTGTCTACTCTCTAAAGGAAAGAATAGGTCCATGAGCAAGCATCAGAGGAGTACTTGATCTGCACTCATCTTCTGTCAGTGTCTGTTCCCTTACGCCTTGGAATTTAGAAAACAAGCCTGAATACTGGAGAGAGGTCTTCTACTTGGAGAAATACTGACAAGTCATTACTAAAATAAGAAAGACTAAAGGAAAAGATTCTCTTGTTCAAGGCAGAACCACTACTGTGAAATAGCTTATTCATCAATTTAAAGGAATTCAGTCTTCTAACAGACCTGTTTTCCTTCTGATCCCCTTTTGTACTTCTTTGGTGTTGCACACAAAACATGTAAATTCAAGTATTTGAGATCCCACGCCCACCTGATCACACAGCCATCCCGGAGCCATGCTGAGAGTAGTTCAGCAAATCCAGGAGAGATCCTAGGATAATCAAACTCACATTGTCCTCAGCTCATCGTGAACTTTTTGGCCACACTGGAACAAAAGAAAAAAGATGCAGGTAAATGCATCAACCTAGTTAGCAAAATCAGACAAATGCCAGCTTGGCCTGATGGCTGGCCAGGCTGGAGACACCTTCCTGCTCTCTGTCCACGAGCAAGCCTGGGAGGCTTCTTCCATCCTGAACACTGAGACATCTCTCCCTTCTTCTAGCTTTCGAGTATAGCTATTCCTGCTTCTCCAGGGAATCTCTTCTCCATTAATTCTGTGTGGCTGACAACCTATTTTCTCCATTACAAATGCCTGATACTGTACTTGCATGTCTCTTGTCAGAATTCCCACTCTAAACTGCCCGTGAGATGTCTTACCTGCCTGCTTGCTAACGCTTAATTGCAAGAGAATCATCTAGTAGGGAGAAACACTTTTCTTTTTTAACTGTTTGTTTCTTCATTTTTATCTTCTTGCTTTTGTGTCAAGACTTGGAGGTTTGCAAACAGTGTAAGTGCAGCTAATATGAAAACAGTTTAGTGGGAACTCTACAAACCCTAACTGCACCCTAATTTTCACTGTCTGGTACTTTTACGAGCATTAACTAGTCTTTGTCTTTCTTACTTTTTCACTGGATGCTTTATTTGTATCAAAATATTTTGTTTCTGAAGATCAACCTAGGTTAAGTCCACTTAAAAATAGTTAGGTGTATTATTTAAAGGTAGGTGTGTTATTTAAAGGCACCGTGAAAGCTTTTCAGCTGAGTAGACCTGCTGGTTTCCTTCTACTCCAGACAGTCTGTGCAGTTTGCCCCTAACTCAGTTCAGTCCTGTGCTGGTACAAGGCCAGCAGGTAGGGTAACATAGCAAGGAATGAAAAGGAATTTCTTCAGTCATAGGAGATGAAGTCACTGTATCCCATAAACATTGTCCTGTCTGGATTGGTGGGGATGGTAAAAAGCAGACAAAATTCTATCGCTAACAAGTTCAATGTACCAGCTGGCAGTAAGGAACCACACTCCACACCAAAGCCAAAGATGATGGAGTGAGTGTCAGGGAACCACGCAAGGACTTTGTCTTTGAGGAAGGTTAAAATTCACTTTCAAATAGAGAAAGCTCTCTATGCAGTGCTGCTCTTCCAGCATTTACCAGAGTATGAAAGTTACTAGAGAATAACAGACGATTTCAGGTTGGAAGGGACAATCTGGAGGTAATCCAGCTCAACAAGACCTCAGATTAAGTTATCCCAGGCCCTGTAAAACCAAGTCTTGCATAATTCCAGCAAGGATGATTCCATCTCTTCCCTGGTGCCCGTCTGCTTTGTGTTTGTTTGCTTGCTTGTATCTATGAAAATAAGTACACCAGACTTAAATGCCTCACTTCTTCCTGTTTATAATGTTCTCAAGGTCCAGCTTGAATTCACAGACAATAGTTCTTGGGCACAGAATAGGCACTTTATACCTTTATACGCTGAAATATGTTCCAGTGTATAAACCAGGAGTATTTATATAATAACTTGATAGCAGGATACCTGGAAGTTCCTGCTTCCTATAGGAACACATCCAAAGGAAATGACAACCAAAGTAAGCAGCATGTCCGTGCATCTTGCACAAAGAAGATTCCTGTTGTGAGTGCAGCCTGCCTGGGTTACCACCAGTGAGGCTGACATCAATAAATGGAGAATACTGGTTAAGCAGCAGGCTGCTCATTGACAGATTTGCATACAGACTGTCTGGAAGAGAATTTACTACTGTACACATGCTGCTGGGTAAAGGTTTGCAGGTTGCTGTTCTTTTGAATAGCAATGGGGTGCTGCTGGAAGAGTCTTGTGTGTCGTGGCTCCTCTGCATTTGCAAGTGTGGCCTAGTCCTGGGCATTGATGGGACTTTTTCTGCCTTTAATTGTGATTTCATGGCTGAAAATGCCACTCCCAGATCTACAGTCCTGAAAACACCGAGGCTCTCAGTTTCTATACCCCTAAACACCTCAGGCTTTGGCCTGCTGAAGTGTCTTGCATTGCAAATATGCTTTATTTACTATGCACTGTTTAGTGACACCTCCAATCTATCCTGCTTCCTGGGACTATATGCATTTTAAATGAGATAATACATTTATTTCACTTGCCTTTTTCATGCATCTGAAATGAGCCCGTTGCCTCAGTGCAGTTACGTGGGAGTGGATCTATTTGGGACTGAGTATTCCCAGTCCCAGATGTCGTGGATGAACTTGTCATTATGCAGAACAGTCACCCAGGAGACCACTGATTCCCTTCAGATCGAGGTAGCCTCGGTATTGCCTCAACGCTAACAGCAAAGCGAGAAACGAGAGGCAGCGGATAAAGCGGTGCCGCTTCCCGCGCGGAAGTTCCACGCTCTCGACGCTCTTTCCTCAAGCTCGCTTTCGAGCTGTGCAAAGACACCAGTCCTCACTCTGGAGGAAGGTCATCCCACGGAGAGTCTCGTTAGCATGTGAAGCTTGTGTGCTTTTCCCCCTCTACCCCAAAGGTTTCAGAGTTTCCAGTACTTCTCAAGCCCAAGCTGCTCGCAGCCGCTGCAGAAGGCATCTGCCTCCCTACAAGGCAGAACCCGGGTTTCTCTGCCTCTTAAAGCCATTTGAGAGCTCAGAAGAAGTTATTCAGGTAGAAATATCAGGGATATCAGTATCACAAAAGGTAACGTTGGCCTAGTAAAGCAAACAAGACCTAGTCCCTAACTTTAAAGACCTGAGTAATTCCATTGGATCTTCACAGTGGGTATAACTGCAATCGAGTGAAGGGCGCGTGCAAAAGTAGGAGGTACAAGGTAAACCTTCTGAGATTAAACCCTTTGTTGGAGAATAAGACTCCTCCTTCCAGAGGGCAGGTCAAAATCTCAACATGAAGGCTTCTATTCTAGACCACCCTTCTCCACTGATGACAAAGTGAACGTGGGAGGAGGTTCTTCTGGCAAGGTGAGCGTCAACCTTCGTGAGCCCACTACCATTCATCCCCCCAGTTTTCTCTTGCTCAGAAGCCTTCAGTCAGCAGGGAATTTAAACACACAGTGGTTGTAAACCATGCCAAGTGTGCTCCTGCCCAGGCCTTTCGGCGTTCCAGGCTCGCGGCAAGTCCCGCGGTCCCCCGAAAGAGATGGGGGGAACAGGACTGAACTGTTTTGAAGCGACCACAATGTGTCCTCAGTCTTACACAGTTCAGTCACAACTGAAGATGGATTTCTGCAGGCTTCTGCACGCTTTTACCCTGTGTAACTGAGAAAAAAAACCAAGCTGATGGCCGCGTTCTGTTATTGCCAACATTAGAAGAAGGTTGCTAGCTCTAATTTATTAATAACTCCGATAGGGTTGATGCTTTTTCTCTGTGGTGAGGATTTTTCCACAATTACACAAGTACGTCTAATAACTAATTCAAATGGATTCAAGTGATAAGTCATTTGAACACAGCTTTCTGTAGCCAGAAGCAAATAACCAGAGCGTAGCCTACTGAAGCATGCAGTGCTCTGAATGCTGCCATATGTCCCGATACGCATCAGCCTTGCAAACAGAATCAAAAAGTGCTCAACGTCATTTCAGGGCTCTGAATCTCGTTTCCTCCTTTCAGGGTCTATAAGAGGAGCCTCTCTCGGCAGAGTTTTTCAAAATGACATGTTCATGGGAGTGAACTGGCAGACAAACAATGTAATTATTGGATAATATAATGAAATATGACTTGTGCTTTGCTGCAGTAAAATGACGCTGAACCGTATTTGATGTGGCATTTGAAATAAGAGAATCTAATAATATTAAATGGATTTCAGAAGGGTAAAAGGAAAGCTTGAGATTTGTCTTTCTTAGGTCATATAATTGGGGCTAGATGAAGTCATAAAGAGAGGGGAGAGGGCCATGGCGAGCTGCAGGCACTTTGAACCCCTTGATGAAGCTGACCATTTGTGGCAGTCACTGGAATAAAAGTTTGGTATTAAAGAGCTTCGTTGCATGAAGTTCTAGTCCCAAGAGTAATTTAGGGTCATGCATGATACAGAAGTTTTAACTGAGATGTGGAAAGTGAATCACTTAGAGTCAGTTCAAGTTTTGGACTTCATTTAGAGTGTTTATGAACCATCTTGAAGCGATATTATATTTTCTTATTATAAAGATTATTTCAGTTATTGGTTAAAATATTTTTTAATGGGTTTTTTTTGTCCTCTGTCTTTGCTAATTGCTTCCAATTACTTGGTAGACTAAAAATTCCACCCCAGTTACCAGACATGTTGAAATATTTTTTGTGTCGGTAATATGATATATTAACTAATAATCCAAACAAAATAAAATGAATTGCTGCTTAATTCTGAGACAATCAAACAGAACTGAATATATAGAATTTATTTTGAAAATGTGAATAATTACTTTCTGAAATAAGAAGTTTCTGTTCAGCTCCTAAGTGTAATGGTAAAGGCCAGAAAGTCACGAGGGCTTATTCAGGAAATGGGATTAACTGGTAATAAAGCATCTCGGTTCAGTAGCAAAGGAAAAGCACTTTACCATTTCAAAAGTAACAAAGGTAAGAAAAGTGCTAAACAGTACAAAGCAGAAATGATGACATGTAAAACTCGAAGAGAAAAGCCAGAGGTGTCATGTGAAACCTGTTACTGGTAGGGCCAAGGGCAGTAAGAAAATCTATTTTGTATGCTAAGGAATACTATTAGATAGCAAGTCATCAATAATGAAGCAAAAAGTATCTCTGTGCAACATATTGATTCAAGTAAATTCTATGAAATTTTGGTTTTATTCTTTGAGGTAGCCAATGGTATCCTGGGATGCATTAAGAAAACTCTGTCCAGCAGGTGTAGGGAGGTTCTCCTCCTCTACTCTGCCCTAGTTAGACCACACTTGGAATACTGTGTCCAGTTTTGGGCTCCCCAGTTTGAGAGAGACAGGGATCTACTGGAAAGAGTTCAACAGAGGCTATGAGGAGGATTAAGGGACTTGAGCATCTCCCCTAGGAAGAAAGACCGAGGGAACTGGGACTGTTTAGTCTGGAGAAGAGAAGCCTGAGAGGGGACCTTATCAATGTCTATCAATATCTGAGGGGTGGGTGGCAAAGGGAAGGGGCCAATCCCTTTTCTGTAGTGCCCAGCAATAGGACAAGGAACAAGGGGTATAAACTTGAGTGTAGAAGGTTCCACCTCAACATGAGAAGGAGCTTCTTCATTGTGAGGATGATGGAGCTTGGAACAGGCTGCCCAGAGGAGTCTCCTCTAGAGGCTTTCAAGACCCCCCGGCTCTGTTCCTGTGTGGGCTGCCCTGGGTGACCCTGGTCTGGCAGGGGGGTTGGACTCAATGATCTCCAGAGGTCCCTTCCAACCCTTACCATTCTGTGATTTTATGAAAGGTGTCCTGTCTGCCCACCTATCAGCCGCCTCCTCCAGCAGCGTTTCAAAGGGATCGAGTTCAACCAGGTTTCCATAGCCATTTTTATCCGTGCAGAAAGTTCCCCTCCTTGCTGGTTCCTCCTGTTTCAGGACTTTTTGGGCTACACCAACATGTTTGCACATATGGCTGTTTGCTTCCTAAGAAAAGATTCTTGGAAGAAGTGCCTGAGAGTGCTGCACTGAGCACAGGAACGGGGGCAAAGGATGCAGGACCTTATGTTCTTCTTAGGAAGAGTTTCAGCTCTAACTGGTTTTGCACTGTTTTGATTAAGCCAGCAGAGTTTTTTCTGTGTGGATGTTTTGGGGTTTTATTTTATCAGTTCAGGCAGGGGAAAACTTGAATGAGTGTAATCTGGATTTAGCTAAAATAGTTCAATATGAACTGTCAAGCTGGAGTTAAAATAGTGAGCAGGAGTTAAACTGTGCAGAGTTGCTGTGCAGCTGCTGTTGGGCTCGTAGCAATTGCACAGACATCATATGATCTAAATGCATTAGTTCCTTCTGGCTGGTACACAGGGAGAAAAAGAACAAGATCATCCTGCTGGAGCCTCAAATCTGACTGAATTCTGGTCTGTGGAGAATACTCAAGGAGACGGTTTGACTCTGGTCTTTTCTATGAACATTATTGTCTGGGTCCCAGAGCATGTCCCCAGCGTGGTCTAGCTGCGGAGGTAAAAACACCCGTGGACAGACTTTAGAGGATCAAAGAAGGCACCACAATATACAGTCTCATTTTTAGCTCATTCCTACTCTCTTTTTTCTTTTTTCTCCTGTCCCTTCCTTCATCCCGATCCGTGCTGTAAATGAAACATCTAATTTTTCCAGAGGTAACTGGAAGGCAGGTGGGAGAAGGCAGCATTGGTCTGGCTCCTGCAGAAGAAGATGGCATCGATTTCTTAAAGAAAACAAAATCCTGAGAATTCAAACACGGGCGTATTTTCACTTTCCAGCCCTGCACTAAACAGAAAATAGCAACATCAGCCCTGGAGACATGATACTGAGGAAGACTTTTGTTTGTCTTACTCTTCCCAGTCCCGCAGTCTTTCGTTTTAAGATGCTGTTCCTTAACGTGGCTTTATACAAAGTTTTAGATGTCACAGAAATCAGATAAAATATCTACAACAGCTTGAACAGGCTTCCACCTTATCTGGACTTTGGTAGCTTTCAGAAAGCCGTCAGCTGTAATCTACCGTGTTGGCATATATGTGTGTGTGTGTATATGTTGGAGTATGCATAGAATTTTGAGTGTTACAAGTTGAAGACAGCAGAATCAAAGGCTAGTTGATCAGTCAGATGCTCACACTAAGTATAGTTACCTCTCACTGTCATATTGATGCGATTTTTTCTTCCTCTTTCTCTGAAAGAAGACAAGTCGATGGCTAGCCACGAAATATCACTTTCTGTTATCTGCTGTGCTTGGTTCCCAATCAGAGGGTTCACTCTGGACAGAATTGTCTTCTATTTTCCAGACCTGCAGCATGTTTGGTACCTGATCCCCTGGAAGGTATCTTATCCCTTCCACCCTTCACCTTCACATGTGGCACATAACTTCTATTTCAAATTCTAGGCAAGACATCATCCTGTCTCAAAGGTTTATAAGGTCCCTGAGTGTTTTGGCTGGCTGTCCCTTTTGGAAGCACTGCTCTAACACGTGACAAAAGTCTTAGCTGCATCTGCTGGAGTTGCTCAGGTTTGTGTGTGGTCAGGTTCTTGGTGAGGATATTTAGTAGCTCTCGACTAAAGGCAACTGCCCGTTCAGGTTTTTGGATTAAAACACTACTTCCCAAACTTACTTTGCCGAGGCTATGTGAACCTAGATCTGTAGGACAGGCTGTATTGGACATGGAAGTGGCAGACAGAAGGTTCAATATTCATTCTTCAGTAAGATTGTAATATTTAAATTCTGGTTTATACAGCATCCATTGAGCGAGATCCTCTCTAAAAAATGAGAATCGTGTGGCTAATTTTGTGTGGTGTCTCTAAATAAGGGCATCATGCAGCTCATTATTTTCTTTGAAGGTGAAGGTTCCCTCCCATTTCTCAGATTGTGAGCTTCTGTCTTCAGGCAAATGAATGGTTGAGTTGGTTTGGGTTTTTCCCTCTCATGGTTGTATAAAATGTGGAATTGCTGTTAGAAAACAGATAATCGTTTCCATGCATAGTCGCAAATTCTTTATGTTCTTTTAATAACAATTGAAAAAGCTAGGAAGAGGGGGAAATAGTTGCAGCAGGAATAACAGGGAAAGTTCACTGGTCAAAATGCTACCTCCTCAGCATGTTCCTGTATCAGAAGCTAGGGCAGAGGCCAGAGAAATGGCTCAGGTCATCCTTCCAGTAACTTTTGAACCTATCACTCATTCCAATCACTGTTTAAGTCTCAGAAAAAAATAATTAAAAATTAAGACCTTAGATGTTCAAGGAGAATAGGTGTTCGGAGAGTGAGATCCAGCCCAGCACCCACTGGCAGAAAGGCTGCAGGGTGGGCTGTGTTTTTATGTCCCAAAGAAGGGGAAGGAATGG
The DNA here is from genome assembly GCA_025345505.1 of Todiramphus chloris collaris. NCBI lineage: Eukaryota > Metazoa > Chordata > Aves > Coraciiformes > Alcedinidae > Todiramphus > Todiramphus chloris. Next base: position 20,057,640 of record JANVCC010000030.1, read on the forward strand.
GGAAGAGGTCTCTGAGTGGCCCAGCTGCAAGAAAAGCTGCAGTCAGGTCTCGTGCCTCGTTACAGGTGAGATAATCCAACTACAAAGCCAGAGGTGCCCAGGATAAATTCTGCTTCCCGCAGAACGCCGTGTTCCCTCTGTGCCCGTGTGTTCAGTTTTGCTGTCCCTGTCACACTCATCAGTTTAGTGAATAAAGATGTAGATAAATTTTCCTATTTTCCAGGCTAGACAATGAGAACAGTTAAACTCCTTATTGTCAAAATAATAAGCAAGTAAATTCTATAAGCCTGTACTTACCCTTTCCAGCTATTGCTTTCTTTGGTCTCTTCTAGGGGACTGTAAATTGATCTGCAGCCCAAAACATAGAAGATTTATGTGTTGATTATTGTATTTGCATAGCCAACACAGTAATGAGTAAGAAGCGTTAAGAGCTTTACTTCATTGGATAAAAAAAAAAATAATAAATTTAAAAAAATCTCTATTTTACAAAGCAGAATTTGCATTTCTCACATAGTATACAGCCGCCTAATGTGTGATTTTGGACCAGTTGTGTGGTTAATAACGTCTTGCTGAAAGTTAATGTCATCTCATTTTGCTGTGCTGAGAACTGCAAATTCCCCGTGCTTCCAGAAAACAGAAATTAACAGCTCAGAAGGAACTCTTCTCTGGATGTCACCTTTAAGTCTCTGTGCTTTCCCGTGGATTGTTCATTTTACCGAACACATCATTAAACCATAAATAATTAGATTGTGTAATCGCGGGGTGATGTCACACACTTGACAGCTGTCAGTCACGTGCTGTGGGTTTTGGACTGAGTGACTCTGAATTATTAATGTTTCAGATGCCTCAGAGCCAGTTTAACACTACATGTGCAGGAGAGCTGTGTTAGAAAGCTCTCAGAATACAGCTACTGTCTGTCGCTGAAGTTGTCCAAAGGCACAGCTCTTTCCTTCTGGTTCACTAACCCTTCCAGTCCTCCCTGCAGGCTGGCTCCAGGTCACTGCTGTTGGATGGGGAGGTTCTGACTGGGGTTTGGCGGTGGAGTCTATCCCCATCCTGAGCTGGGAAGCTGTGCTGGGCTCTGGGGAAACTCCGTTGCCATTTGGAGTAAGTCAGTGCTTGCTTTCTTGGGTCTCCTTAATATAGGAGTCTGTGGCAGTAGCCAGATATTCATGTCGTCAGTGAAGTATCCAACAGAAGCATGCTCGGGGCTAAATTAGGAATGAGAGCCAGGCATGAGAACAATTCTGGTTCCAGAAAAGAGCTTGCAAAGTGCCTCCTTCTTAAATAACTAACAGAAGATGTCAGGATGTCCATTGTAATCCCAGCTTCACTTGGAGCTGCACGCACATGACGCGCTGCTTCATAACTCGGCGTATTAAAACATTCGGAATCCACCAAAGTTTTGCTCTGATTCTCTTGTGCCATTTTTCAAATCATGCCTCTGAGTATTAAAATAGAGGCTTAGGACACAGACACTGGAGCCGCTTTGGGATTAGAATTTCATTTCTTTTGAGAAGAGTTGTTTTCAGTCACACCGAAAGTCAGAGCCACGTATTTGATAAAAAGAAAGAAGGAAAATCCAAGCCTGCTGTAATTACAGTTTGGGTGTCGGTGACATTTGACAAGGTTGCCCCTTTGCAGATTAATGGCAAAGGTAAAGAGTCGGAGAAGAGGAGATGAAACAGGGAGAGAAAACTGCCTCCCAAAAGGAGGCAAAAGGTTAGCCATAAAGAAAAAAAAAGAGTGGAAAATAAAGAAACAAAAAACCTTTTCAAGTGGGAGGAAAAAAAAAACCCCTCTTTGAGTTTTGATGAATGAACTGCCAAAGTTTCAGGAGTTGAGTTTGCTGAACATGCCCAGGTTGGGAATGCACGTAGCGACTCTCCGTTGTGCCTGAACCTCCAGCCCTCTTAGAAATCTTGTGAAAACAAGATTCTTCGTGATGTTCCGATGCCTCTCTTCCTGGCAGTTGTCCAGCAGCAGGACACACAAAGGGAGCGATGGCAGCATATGTTATCTGCGTGCACGTTTTAGAAGGAGGATACGCTCAGTCCTTCCAAGCTTTTCAGTTTCCTGAAGGTTCTCAGGGCTCGTTTGGGGTTTGCCAGTAGGAACAGAGGTCTTCTCAGGGTGCCTGGGTATTGAAGCCTCATAATTAAACCTGTTTCACAGAATATATTCATTGTTCATCGTAGGAAAAGGAAACGCTTCGGGGAAATATATAGTTTTGCTAAAAAGGAAGGTTCCTTCCTTTTTTGGGGTTTTTTGTTTTTTTGGTATCTATTGTTTTATTTGTCAGGCTATTTTATTTGTCAATGGCTAGCCTTTGCACAGGGCAGTAATTGCCAGCTCCAGTTCCCGTGTGGGAATGGAAAGATCCTGTGTGTGTAAAGGGCCTGAAAGTCTCCATTCCTGCCCCACATAGGGGACAAGTCACACCACAGAAATGGGGCTTTTCTCTCCAGCACTGTGTGGAGGAACAGAACTCAAGAACTGTTTCCTCCCTCTTTCCTCTGTCCATTCCTCAGGACAGACAGATCTATCCTACATTAAGGTCTTATAAGGCACTTTTATATCTATTGTACAGCTGCTAATGTAGAAAGGGAGGAAGAAGAAACACAAAGCCTCAGCTGAAGCAGATTCACACGTTGAAGATGGTGCTGTCAGTTGGTAAATGCAGTTAAATGTAAATAAAGCAGACTCGCTAATTATAATTTTGCTAATCCAGGCAGAAATAGTTGGTCTTTCCCAGCCCCTGAGAAAGGCTGAATAGGTTACTAGTGAGCTTGCTCATCAGCACAACGTAGGAATATTATTATCACTATGACAAAATATTGCATAGCAGCTCGCTGAGCCAGAGCTCGTAGCAGCCCATTCACTAGCACTGTGACCAAATAAGTCTGGGGACTCAATATCCTGCCTTTTTAAAAAAAAAAAAATACATATTTAGTCAGGAGCATCTTTCTCAGCATTCATCTTGAGGAAGGCAGCCTTGCAGGAGCTGGGTAAGTCAAGCGGAAGCAAAGGATGATTAGGTGGCAGAGATGGAGGAGTATTCAGAGTGGATATACAAGACAAATGAGACCTCAGGTTTAATTTCCATCTCAGAGACAAACTCCTGGTGTTCCCAAGGACAAGTCTCTCCTCCACATTCTTTCCTGCTCTGTAACAAGCAGATAAACAGCACCTTCCTTTGGTGTTACTAGGGCAAGCGCTCAGGAGAGACCAGCTGCTACCCCAGGAGGAGATCTGGAGATGTTGAGGTATCCAAGGTTGTCCTGCTGGTGTTGCTGGTCAGAGCAGCAGCTGTCAGCTGCACGAGTGGGGCTGTGAAGTGATTGCAAGGCTCCTTCATACCCTAATTCCAAATCTCCCACCACGTTTGTGTCAGGCTGAGCTCCTAACAGCCTCTCTAGTAGTGACTGTAAGTTGATGGCATCCTCAGCTCTCCTGGGAGCGAGGAACACAAGAAAGCGATGGAAGTAGAACTTCCTTGCTTCCTCTGGGATGCTGGGGACAAGACTTCTCGCTGTTCATGGGCAGAATATTATAGCAACAAGACGGCAGAGGTTTTTAAATCTGAAACCTGAGACGTACTGAAAGAGAAATCTGATTTCAGAGGAGTTTGAGTGCCTTTGCTAAGGCAAAATGGGATTTTTTCTAAAATTTATCTAGAGGCTCATCAAACACATAGCACTCCAGTTTACCTGAAGGCTTTGAAAACAAAAGGAAGTTGGGCAAAAAGCTGTAAGCAAAAAAAGCCCAGAGTAAACAGAGAATTAAGGATCATCATTTTTCATGGTGAGGATCATTACATCATTTGTTGGAAATACAATTGATGTAAAGGATAATATGTTCATTGGAAAGACAGCTGCCTTTATTTCGAGGTTAGAGAGCACTAGTGGACACTGTGATAGATGAGGAACAGCGGACTGAGAGAAGATGAGAGGACGTGTGTTTTGTAGAAATCACCTTTTCTTTGCCAGAATTTCTGACCTGCTTGTAAAATTCTAAGCTACTTTCCTGGGGATTAGAGGAGTAATTACAGCTTCTTAATTTACAGTGCGCTGTGATGTCCTCTGGACCATTAGAAGAGGGAGGGGACTACTTGTACTAATTGTTTATTCGTTTTTAGTATTTCACACTCACGTTGTGTTAAAGTGTTTCTTCTTAAGAAAATGTACTTTGAAATACAGATTTATTTAGGGAAAAATATCCTCTGAACATTCAGCAAATTTACTGCCGGTTCAAGGTATTTATCTCACTGTTTCTTCGTGACAATGATGAATTTGTCAGCAACAAAAGGTAGAAGAGATACTAGTTTTTTTTAATGCTGTAGAGTGGCTATTCGATGTGCAGAAAATACATTTAGCACTAGAACAGATATAGAAAAGTGCTGCTTCTGAGATTCTTATGTGCTGTCTGTACCAGAAAAAAACCTGAAGGGCATAAGTCAGCTGGGTAATGTAAAGGATAGAGGGTGATAATTAATGCTTGTTGCAAGAAATTGGCTAAGCTGAAGAATTTAAGAAGAGCCACTGTGATCTTTTTTTGTTGTTGTTCTAGGCAGATAGAAAGTAGAAATAAATGACTGATATCTTTGAAATGCCATTCGAAGCTATTTATTTTGCACAGTGTCTGGGTATCAGGCAAAATCATCCAGTGACTCTTTGGAATGTGGGAGTATATGTTGGCAAATAAATGCTGTTAGCAGCAGGAAGGAAGATCTCATTCATTATCTGGACAAATATAAATGAATTTTGATAATATTAACTGAATTCATTAATTACTATACAGAGCCTGTTCTTTAAAGGGTACATTTGATTTCCTTTTTCTAAACTAGCTTTTTCTTCACTAGCATCGGTGGTGATAATCGTGCATTTATGGAATATTCTGGCTATTCTGAGGGCTTTGCCTCGGTGGGTGGTACAATACCTACTGCAAGTGAGATCAGTCAGCGGTGAGGTGTCCGTCCTTCCATAGTGCTATGACAGCTGATATCTTCGGGGCTGGTTTGGCTTGTGAAGGAGGAACAGGGCACGTTCTCTCTTGGTCTAGGTGATCCTGCTCTGGCAGGGGGGTTGGAGGACATGATCTTTCTAGGTCCCTTCCAACCCCTAACATTCTGTGATTCTCTAGAGCCCCGTCAGGGAGCCGGGTGAACTGAACTGCATCGCGTGGATCCATTGACAGCTCTCCCAGGGTCAGAGGTTAATTCCAGCAGACAGCCCTTTGCTTCTCCAGAGCTTGTAGTATAGCAAAGAAACCAGTGCACTCTCTTCTTACTTCCTTTCATCAAGGCCACTTTCATGCTAATTGATCCCGTCTGAGGAAGCCCAGCTCTGGGAGGCTGTACCCAACCGAGGCAGGTCCTGCTTCGTACAAACGTCACCGCCGGAGCTATTCCTGATTGCAGTGGCAGAAAAAGCAGAGCCTGAGATTTCATACCATTTTTTTAACTCAAAGGCACTGCAATTGATAAGCCAACATTTGGGATCTTTTAGCCGCCAGATTAGATTGCGGCGTGATGCAAAGCGGGCAGTGCTTGAACACAGTCTCATTTAACCTTCAGCAGCAGAGCTCATTAATTCGTGCTGGATCCAAGATGTTACGGCTGTGGTGTTCCTGCTGAAGCAGATGTTATCGTCTCTGTGCTATTTAGTGCTGTCACTCTTCTTGTTCACAGCAGAACCTGAGTTGCTTCAGATTCGAATTAGGCAGAACAGCAGTGGAAGCATGAAGTTGCATTTATCCTCGCCGCACCTTCTCAGGCTTCCGTTGTGATCGTGTTTTATTATGTCCCCAGTGAACAGAAGCCAGGAGAATCCTTGTTAGAAGGAAATGCAAAGCGAAGTTGACCTGTTTGTTCTTGCTCAGATGGTTTCTAATGGCTACATCAAACACGTCCATCTCAGCTAATTGCATATCCCATTTGTTCAAAAGAGAGAGAACTACGGTATCCTTAGAAACAGGCACTCTGCTCCCTGGTTCTGTTGTTTTCTGGGCCTGGTTAGAAGGTGCTTCATTACATTCCTTTCAGCAAAGCACTTAAAACAGTCTTAATTTTCATCAGTGGCCAGAGGTAGGATGTAGCATCTGCTTTAACAGTTCAGGAGATGCCGGAGTGCTTAAATTCTATTCACTGTCTGATCCAAATAGCCCTAAAAACATACGCTGATTTCAAAGGACATTTGATCCTAGAGCTGTTATCATTGAAAAATGAAACATAAACCATCTCTAATATTGTTAAAAAGAGAGTGGTGATGGAAAAAAAACTACTGTGTAGAGGGCTTTTTAAAGTTTGAATCATTATCAAAGGTTACCAGAGGTTCCCTCCAGTACTTAAAAACTGTGATGCTGAACCCTGCCTACTCTTTTAAAGTTCCCAACAAGGCACAAACGTTTCGTAGGAGCAGGAAGGTTTTCCTACGAGCATTTAAGGTGGTTATAGTTTGTTACTAGTGCTTTCTAACACATTCAGCACTTCCAGCCTTTCAAGCTGCCTGCACATCACCCACAACAATGTTTATCTTCTGCCCAACTCGCTGAGCGACTTAACTGAGCGCTTCTTAAAAAATTATAATCAGCAACTTTTTTTCTAAGAAAACGTTTCATGTTCCAAATCCATCAGTTCCTGAAACAAGCTCTTAATATCTCTCAGGCATGCTTTCTTCATGTCAGTGAAGATCAGCTGCGGTTTGCATTGCTTTGAACTCTTCCTTTGATAAAGTTGCACTCAGCATTTATCATTCTTCCGTCAGAGTCAAGTTTCTTCTTAATTTAGATTTTTAATAGCCATCTAAATAATGTCAATTATTCCATCTGTAAAACAGGACAGAAGATTGCCTTGTTTTTACCTCGTGTTTATGTTATGAAGTTCATTTTATTAATATTTGTAATAAACTTTGAACTTAAGAGTCACTTTAGATGTTTTCACTTGTAATGTCTTAGAGGAGGAGACACGGGGATACTATTAAAGGCCAATTTTAGTCCTTTTTAGTTTCCACGTCATCCCTCTGTGGTCAGGGGAGAGGAAAAGAAGTTCTAGGAGAGATTCAGAGCCTTCTGTGTTCAGGTCCTGCTTTGGCATCTCCCTGGGAGGAAGGAGCTACTCTCTCCCTTGGCTGCACCAGCACCTACATCTTCATCAGCATCTCCCATCCGATGTGTTCCTGTAGCACCCGGACTGAAACCTGCCCGCTTTGCCACTGCCTTCTTCAGGGATGGGGTTTCGAGCAGAACAACTAGTTCTTCATCTTGCAAATTCTGGACTCAAACATTGATGAAAGCAAAAATTCACCTTGCAGGTTCCTTGTGGTCCCGGATGGATTTCTGTGCCCATCAGCGAGCCTCCAGCTGCCAGTGTTGTTGGCAGGGGCACTGGTGCAGGGGGGCACTGGTAGGGTGCCATGGGACAACTGGCACAATACCCGCCCCGTGCGATGTCTAGACCCAGCTGTTGATACTAATTCTTGAGATCCAGGAGCTCAAATTGGTGAAAACTTGAAGAAATTAATAACCTGGTTTCTGAGAACGGTCTCTCGTACCTTTCTCACGAGTCTGGATTGGAATTAGGAAGGATTCACTTTGGAGGCTGGATTAGTGCAGCGTGTCAGAAATGCCCCCTCTGTTTTCCTTTCTCTACCACGATTCCGATGCTGAATTGGCAAGTAGGTTTTTTTTTTTTTCTTCCCTCCTAGGGCTGCATGCATTTAAAAAAATACTGAACACCAATTAATTTGTCTAATTTACATGAAAAAGTGCAGAAGATGTCTTCTCTTTTTTTTTTTTTTTTCTCTTCCATAATTAGCTATATTTTGCAATTCATTAAAATTCTGCAGCCCTTCTCATAATGGAGCCCTATTCATGACATAGGAGATGAGTGCTTAATTCCGAAAGGGGCAGACGGAGAAGGCAGAAAGGAAGTGGAGGAGGGCAAGATTAGCATTTTGTATATTAGCTATGCATATTCATGAGGGAAAATGAAGCCCTGCCAATTCACGTTGGCTTTAAGTTTATTTTGCGGGGCATTCACAGCACTTACCTCGGCAAACGGTTCGGGTGGGTTTTTTCCTGGGTTTAATTGAGCAGGGATGGGGTGGCAGGTGTCTCAACAAACCTGAAGTAGATGCAGCATATGAGGAGCAGACGGAGGTTGCGTGTCAGGCCATGGGATGCTCCCCAGGGCTCTGCTCTCTGGGTAGTGCCACCAGCCTGATGAAACGGGGTTTGGGAGCTTGGAACCTGCACACGGACCCTAGAGATTCCCTCGAAGTAGGATGTTGAATTATTAGCTACTTCTCCACTGGAACAGGCTGCCCAGAGAGGTTGTGCAGTCTCCTTCTCTGGAGATGTTCCAAACCCACCTGGCTCTGTTCCTGTGTGACCTGCTCTAGGTGACCCTGCTCTGGCAGGGGGGTTGGACTCGATCTTTGGAGGTCCCTTCCAACCCTGAACAGTCTGTGATTCTGAAGCTTCCTCCTTCTCTTAGTAGTGCAACAAGCTCCTTTAGAAAGTCCCCCATGCAATTTTTGCACTCTGTTTGTTAATAAGGTGCACGTCAGCGGGTTGAAATCCCCTCCCGAGCAGCATGTTGCTTGTAGCTGGCAGAATGGTTTCCATCACCCTGATGGCCCTATTTCAAGTGTTGTTGAGCATCTATTCTACTGCCCCAGTGTCTCCGGAGCAGTTTGTAAGCAGAACAGGATTAAATGATAAGCTGAAATATGGATAGTTTTTAATAAACCCAGTGTAGTACCGTTTATATCTGTTTGACAGAAAGCGCGAGCACAAAAATTGAAGCAATGTTAGAGAGAAAATAATAATTTTAATGACAGGGCTGGTAATATTCACAGAATCACAGAACGTTAGGGGTTGGAAGGGACCTCTGAAGATCATAGAGTCCAATCCCTTGCCAGAGCAGGACAAACCTAGAGCAATTATTCAGTGTTAATTAGTGTTAACTGCACAAAATGCGAACTAACGCCCAACTCTGAACTGTGTCTCAAAAAAACTGTCTTAGAAATGAGTATTGAGTTAGCATTTCACATTTCAGAATATGTCAACCTGCACATCGTGGGGGCTTTTTTACTTCACCCCATACCTTGCTGTGTGTTTATGTGTGCGTGTGTTTACAGATGTGCTTCTACACCTATGGAGGGGATGGCTGGAGTAAGGGGGGGATGAAAGGAGAGGGGAAAACAGGAGGGAGGATATGAAATCCAGAAAGCTTCAACCAGGTGTAAATGGCAAAGTATTTTTATCCCTTCAGCTGGCTTTGGTGCAGGGGAAGTCTTGAAATCTTGCGGGGGAGAGGTAGTTCCTTTTGACCAAGTCACAGCATTTACTTTGACTGCTCCATTCTTTTCCTGTCCCATCTGTTTTTATTTCATCTGGAGATCAGGTCTATAGCCAGTGCTATAGACACAACTTTGGGAGCCACTGATTTCATTGAGCTCTTTTGTTTTGTTTTGTAATTTTTTCCCATGTAACTAAGGTTTTTGAATGCTGAAACTTGAAGGAGTAACATAAAGAAATGAATTCGAAACAAGCCTGCTTTTCCTAAAAGCTTACAAGTTCAGACTGTCACCCCAAAATAAATCCTAAAGCTGCTTATTACTGTCTACCCCACGACTTGTGCAGGCATGAAAAGAAAAAGAGAAGTGTAGGTCGTTGTCACTAATACAAAATGCTGCAATTTAAAACATCCCTTGAGGCATCCAGGTTCAAAAGGATCAATATATAATTAGGAATGAACCTGATCTACCGAAGTTGTGATCTGGAAATGAGCAGTTTCCTAAAGGCCAGTGCTGCGTTGCAAGCACGGTCATCAAAAGCAGCCGCCGGTACCCCAGGTCTCGCTGGCGGCAGCGGCCGGGGCTGCTGAGCCTTCCCTGGGAACCTGCAGAGCCACCAGACCCAGGCAGCATCACCAGCTGTCCCCACTGCTCTGCTGCACAGCCCTGGGCACTTCCCACCAGGAGGGAGCTTGAGGAACGTGTCACTGCACTTGGGTTCCCTAAGCTGACAGAAACACGCAGGAGTAGCAGCAGCTCTTACAGGGCTTGGAGACCTCCCTGACTGATGCTGGAGTTACCGGTTGGGTCCAGCACAGCATCTCCCACCTCTTCTCCCTGGTGACCCAGGGCACGTCGCACAGGAATGTGTGACAGGACCAGAGGGAATGGCTGCAAGCTGTGCCAGGGCAGGGTTAGGCTGGGTAGCGGGGAACATCTCCTCACTGAAAGGGCTATCACCCATTGGGATGGTCAGCCCAGGGCAGGGGTGGAGTCACCATCCCTGGAGGCATTCAAATGGCGTGTGGACCTGGTGCTCAGGGACATGGTTTAGGGGTGAGCTGGCAGTGTCGGGTCGAAGGTTGGACTAGGTGATCTTGAAGGTCTCTTCCAACCAAAGACATTCTGTGATTGTGTGTGGCTCACCCGAGACGTGTTCTGGTAGTGCTTTCAGGCCTGTTATCTTTATTGCTAGGTTGCTTTTGTCCTTTTTAGCATAGACATATGAAATATGTCTATGAATATGACATTTAGCATAGACATATTCCCTCTTTTTTTGTTGTTTGGGGATTATTTTTTTTGTGTTGCCCAAACCTTTGGGACGTAATTCCTAAACTTAAAATCTAGAGAGAACTTGAATAGTGGTAGGATGGTCTTGGACACAAGCTTTCGTGTTTAACTTGTGCTCACTCAGCTGGCTGATGAGCAGAGTTTCCTGTGAAAGTGCTGAGAATCAAATGATACGGTTGGTTGTAGTTGGAAGCACTCTAAGTGTGAATGGCAGAATTTTGTATTTCAGAAAATGAGGGCCAGTCTTACCACCATTGCCATGCTTGGGCAAGTTACTCGCTCTCTGCCTCTCAGCTGAAAAATAGTGTTTCTTCTCTAACCGGTGCCTCGTGAGGAAAAACCAGTACTCACCATGAGGGTGATGGGTTTCTGCGGCGGTGGAGCTGTGTCATGGGCTGCAACACCAGTCACATTTTGTGACTTAACCTGCAGGACACAGGCTAAAGCACGATACCTCTTGCTTTGGGGCAGTTATTTCTCTTCTTTTAAGAGCAAACTTGTTCTTCCCCTGCATACACCCAGTTACTCCCCTTGGGAATAAGGGAGGATACAGGTGACATCTCAAACACAAGCACTTCTTCCTGCTGCTCCAGTGCCTTCCCTGGCCAGCAACCGAGAAAACCCAAATGGTGACCCCCCTGCACAACAGCTAGGCAAAGCCAAGTGCCAAAGAGGTAAGGCCTTTGCTTTCTTCTGCTCCTTAAACAACCTAAAATCCTGACAGCTGAACCCTGTGGAGCTGGAAGACACAGCTAGTAGGTAGGAGGTGTAGATGCACTTAAGGAAAGCAATCCATCTTCAGATGACACCGTGGCTTCCAGCAGTCGGAGCAAGTCTGCCGTCGGGATCATAGATCTAAACTTCCCGTGTCTGCAACGTGTTTTGCTAAACCAAAGGCTAAATATTTGAAGTGCTCAGAGCAGACAGAGCAGATTGGTCGAAAGAGACAAACACACCAGGATCTGTCATCTGCTTCTCGGTGGGGAGAGGCCACAGTGACCTAGGGAGAGGAAGAGCAGCAGCAGCATCAGGGAGGCAGCAGGAGCAACCCCAGTAATGCCCCTTCCCCAGAGCAGGTAGGGGGGAGAGCAAACCTCTGCTCCCCAGGCTGTGCGCCGACCGTGTGCCTTTCCCAGAGCACAGGGAAGCAGATTGATGTGGTGCTCACTGGTTAGCTCCAGCATGAAATATTAAACGGATATCGAGTTGGATTGAGGAGTGCATCAAGATTTATTGAGCCAAGAGTTAAATACTGACTGAGGCAAAAACGAGCTGGTGCTTTGCTACGAGGGACCGCTTGACCGCTGCAATGTTTGGTGTGTGTACTGCTGCTTCCATTTTGTGGACCTTCACAGCTAAGTGTCCTAAGAACACTTTTAGGGCAGATGGTATAGATATAATTTTTCCTCTGTAAAAATAAAGGCTTGTAGAGAAAAAAACAAAACTAGGGGCTGGGATGCCCATCACAGTTAGAAGAAGTGTTACAGCAATCACCGCTGTGCAAAACCAGGCATGGAAGTGAAAGTAGTGGTGAGCACAGAAAGAAACCCTTATACCCAGCTCTCCTAAACTGGAGAATCTTCTAGAAGATTTTAGTTTCTCTGTGGTCCAGAACAGTGCTCAGACTAGATTTCAAGCTCTCCGCTCTTTGGGGTACCTCTGCTCGCCCTCTCTAAATCACTGCAGCCACAGTGTGTGATGTCTGGAGGAATCTGGGCAGCATAAGGGAGAAGCCAGGATTTTGGGAATGCCTTGTCCAGCACTGCTAGTTGTGCTGGTTTGTGACAGAACTTTCACGGCAGCAAGATCTCCTATACATGGTATGGATGTGGAGCTTGTCCATCTCGTAAATTAGAGTGATAATTTGTTACTAAGGGAATGATTGCCCGTGTTTCTGTTTAGTTTTTGGTCCGTTCCCAGCCCAGGGTAATTGTATGTTGCTGAAAACATATTTGAAACACTCAGGAATAGTATGTGTGTTCTTTTTTCCAGGGGTTTCATATTGCTAATAAGAGTGAGATGCTCCGAAGTAGCTCATTTGCAGCTCCTATATGAATATGTACAAAAGATTGCATATTTACTTGCACTTCTGTAGGTCCTGTATCATTATATAGCTCTCCCTCTCCTAGATGCTGAATTCAAGGGTCCTTGTTCTGTCAAATTTGCTTAACATCCTGGTGATGTATAACATATTTATTCTTGATTTGGGATTTTGTTGTTTGCTATAGGGCAGCTTCGTTGAAGCCTTTTCTTTAGGTCGATGTCCTAGTGGCGTCTTGGCGTGCCACAATTCTTTTTTGATGTAGGTATTGGGGGGGAGGGGTTATTTAAGAAAATACAGTTGTGGCCAGGGATCAGCATTTGTAATCTCAGCTGCTAAGTATGTACTGAGGTCACACTCCAGCATTTTGTTGGTTTTAAACACTCTCTGAGCATGTCCAAAAAGGTAAGATAACTTTGGCGCTGATAAATGTGGTTTACGTTAGTGACAACAAATTACTTCCCATTTAGCTCACCCCACAAATGTGAGATTGCAGTACCTCTTCCTGCAAAGCCATTCAGTCCTGCCAGGGTAAGAGGATGTCAGCATTTCCCTTCCAGCCTCCTTCACTGAGCGGCTTAGAATTCGACTGTAAAATCTCATTCGAAGCACAAATAAGCTGGACCGGGTGTTAACGCAGTTTGAGGGGGGTTACTCCTCGTCAGCTGCTCTATTTAAGCAGAGCAGCTTTTCACATGAAATACAACTTCTGAAGATACTGGTAGAAACAACAGCCTCTTCTTGGGAGCCTTCAGAAGCCAGAACAGTTGCCTCCTGAAGTCATCAAGCACTAACGCTCACCTCGCACACTCTCACTGATCTTACCTTTTGGGGGGGGTTCTTTGCAATGTCAGGCTTGGTTTTGAATGAGCTTTCTGTGGTGACATCATGGCTACTCAATTCTGAGTGATGAAGAGAGCAAAAAGCTTTTGCTTCAGATGCTTTCCCCTACTACCTGATCCCATCTTCTCCCCCTACTCCTACATACCTGGTCCTTCTGTCTGCAAGAGCTGTCATGAGCTGGAATTGTGGCTCCCCAAGTGTTAACCCAGGCAGAAGAAAGCCAAAGGGTGTCAGCTGCATGGTAAAGGCAGGTTTGGGAAGGATTGCTGCTCCTAACCCTGCCAGTGCCTTGTAGATGCGTTGGGTTTCTCTAGGACACATCCCAAAGGAGAGGCAGCTTATATGTCCATGGGGTTCAGGTCTGTGATCTACATTTCATAGAATCACAGAATGGCAGGGGTTGGAAGGGATCTCTGGAGATCATTGAGTCCAACCCCCCTGCCAGAGCAGGGTCACCCAGGGCAGCCCACACAGGAACAGATCCACGGGGGTCTGCAAAGTCTCCAGAGAAGGAGACTGCACAACCTCTCTGAATCATAGAATCATAGAATCATTATGGTTGGAAAGGACCTCCAGGGTCGTCAAGTCCAACCTTTGTCCTAGCAAAGGTTGTCCAGGCTGGGCAGCCTGGGCCAGGCTCTGTCCCTCTCACATTGAAGAAGTTTTTCCTCATGTTGAGGTGGAACTTGCTGTGTTTCAGCTTGTGACCATCACCTCTTGTCCTATCCCAGGGCACCACTGAAAAGAAACTGGCCCCTTCTACTTGACACCCACTCTTCAGATACTTGTAAACAGTAATAAGATCCTCTTTTCCAAGTCCAGAGGCATCTGCTTATCTTTAGGGACCTTAGAAAAAAAAAAAATCACTCTAGTCATTTTGAGTCTTTACTCATTCTGCCCACATGCTTCGAGTGCTGTGTGTTCCCAAGTGCTTTTGTGCCGTAACAAGTGTGTCTATAACATCATTTTGTATGCTCGCTAGGGCAGGAAACCTCATTTCCTTTATTTCTTCCAGCTTTGTGCATATTTATGGATAAACAGTTAATGATTCATGAAGACGAGCCGCCTTGCTTCTTTTGAAAGTATTATGACTTGTTTTGATAATGAAAATAACCAAATAAACTATATTTTATGTTGAAAGGCAGAGAATTCCTCCCCCTGCCAGCCCTTTATCTCAGGTGTGCTCAGTAATCGCAACGGGGAAAGAATTTGCCTTAGGAAGACTTCACATAAATCTAATTAAAAGAGGCTTGTATCTTTGGGGTTTTTTTGAAGCAGTAATTCAACGAAGCATATAGCTTCTGTCTGTCAGACAGCACGAATCCTCTGCACGGCGTGGAAGTTCACGGTGGAAAAGAAAGCCGAGTGGCAGAAAGGAAACTCCTTAAATGTCTCTCGGAAATGGCATCGCCTTACGGGCCAGAGGTGCAGTTTGCCCCAGAATGGGAAATCAGGGTAGCAAGCTTTGAGCCTTAGAAATGCTCCTCTCAGCATCGTTGATCCAGAGTAGCTAAGATGAACATGCTCTGCCTGTTTGAACATCCCTGGATCTTTTCCCTGGATGATAACACACGTGCTCAGAGCAGCTGAGCATCGGGAAACTCATAATCACTTATCCCATTACCTCTGCTGGACCATGAAGTCCTTTCCAAGGAGGTATTTTCTACAAGGAGGTTATTTTCTACAAGGAGGAGGAAGGAAGCTTTCAGTCTTGCTTTAATACCGTGTTTTGCACTTAGGCTCGAGGTCTGACGAACGAGTGCTGATTTAGAATTCCCTTCCACTTCCTGCTGCAGCGTGGTCTATAAATCAGATGGATAGGAGCAGGAATGGGGGGGGGAAGAGAAACGGGACTCGGGAGTCGTGTAGCGATAACGCAGTGGGGGAATGAGCGTCACCCAGCCCAGTGCTCGTTTTTAATGTTTAGTTACACTCTACTGGAGTCTAGGGGAAATAAAGCATCGTATTAATACTCAGTCAGCAGCTGTGAAAGATGGCACTTTAACTATGCAAGAGTTAAAATTTTACTGGCAGAATACGATCGGTGTAAAGCTCAGTGAGCAGCTGAAGTTTTCCAGCAGTTTAAGTCACGTCATACCATAATCAAGAGGAGGCTGAACGATCTTAAATGAAGAGTGTGCTGGTTTTGCTTAAGAAATAATTTAGTAGCCCAGAGGCTTAGGGTTAGCTTCAAAAAATAGTCAATGCTTTTAGGCCTTAATTTCACACTCCATCATAGAGCAATCCTCTGGGAAATATAGAATGAAAAGAGGTATATTGCTGTATATAGAGATTGTCCTGAACGGAACACAGAATTCAGCAAAATGTGGGATAGGTTGGCTTTAAGAGCTCTGAAAGAATTATCATTCTTTATTAAATGATGCCCTGAGATTTACTTTTTTTTCTTTAGTAATTTTTTTGGTAAAGAGTATTCTAAAAATAATTTTTATCATTTGGGGAAGTCAGCATGTTTGTAGGTGTGTAGAGAGAGCTCAGTGAAGCCAATATAGCCATACTCCTATCAGAAAAGGAGGAATTGCTCAGGGTCTCACTTTGATCTTCAACCTTAGAAAGAATGAAGCCCCCCTTTTTATGTCAGAATGAGTCAAATGGAGAATCAGTGCAGTCAGACTTGTTCTGGGCTCCCCACGAGCAGGTGATGTGATGCTTTGTGCTTTACCCACCTCGCTGAGAGACATCACAACCATCTTTCCCAGAACAGTGTTGGCAGGCAGTGACACTGCTGAAAAAACAGCACCTCGCTATTCAGATTACTATGGTTTTGTTCCCATGCAAGGAAGGAAATCAGCCACACGCGTATGCAGAGGGTTCAAGTTGCAGAAGTACGCGCAGAAGAAGCAGGGGTGAGAAATTAAACATCTTTGTGTAACAGCCTTGCATGCAGCAAATCTCCCCCCAGCTCTGGAATCCAGGGCTTTGTTTTTGTTGGATCTGGGCATCGGCCTCCTGAAGCTACTTGGAGTCACCACTGCTCTGTGTAGGCAGCAACATCAGCATCAGTCCCTAAAAATAAACTCTGAGGAGATTGAATGGAATAATTAATAATAAGGAAACAGGAAAGCAACAAGAAGTTAAAAGAAACCCCCTATAAGAGCATATCAAAAATATGAAATCTGCTCAGTTGGTTGGGGAGAGTTCCATGGTAATTGGCAAACCTATATACAATATATTATTTGTGTTCTTTCTCTCCCTCTTTTTCTCTCATTCATCACTTTGCCCGTTCAGGCTTCAAATAAATAATCGTAATAAAAAAGCTAAGGCAGATCCTTAAAAACTGAATGAGCCTGTCAGACTCACAAAACCTTGAAGTGCTGGATTTTTATTCCCCCCCCACCTCCCTGAAAGGACTAAACATTAAGATCACGAACAAATCATTTTGTCCAACTACTGTGAGCTTCAAACACGCAGCTACATACATCCAGGGAAGTGACATATCTTCAAAGAGTACAGCCAGCCTGGATGAGGGAAATCCGTCTGCCAGCCTGCAGGAATTTACATGAGTGCTTACACCATCAGTCAGGCATTTCCTGTACTCCCCTGGTTTGTTCAGTGTGAACTATCAAGGATTACAAATGGACAGTTTGTCACAGAATCACAGCATGGTAGGGGTTGGAAGGGACCTCCGAAGCTCATCGAGTCCAACCCCCCTGCCAGAGCAGGACCAAAACTAGGGCAGATCCCTCAGAAATGCATCCAGACAGGGCTTGAAAGTCTCCAGAGAAGGAGACTCCACAGCCTCTCTGGGCAGTCTGTTCCAGGCTCTGTAACCCTCACAGTGAAGAAGTTCTTCCTCATGTTGAGGTGGAGCTTTCTGTGCTCCAGCTTGAATCCATTGCCCCTTGTCCTATCTGAAGGCACGAGTGCAAAGAGGTTGTCCCTGCCTTCTTGACATCCATCCCTCATGTATTTAGAGACATTAATTAGATCTCAGTCTTCTCCTCTCCAGACTAAACAGCCCCAGGTCTCTGAGGCTTTCCTCGTAAGGCAGCTGTTCCAGCCCCTTCATCATCCTCATGGCCTCCGTTGGACTCTCTCCAGTAGATCTCTGTCCCTCTTGAACTGGGGAGCCCAGATCTGGGTGCAGCACTCCAGCTGAGGTCTCAGCAGGGCAAGGAAGCAGGAGAAGAGTAAAGAATGAAACCCAGTGAAGCTGGTTTGAAGCGTTTGCTTTGTTGGAGGATTTCCATAAGGTAACACCCCGAGCTGTAGCTGTGAGAAGCAACGTGTGTGCACCTGGGGGTGTCAGGAGGCAAATCCTCACGCGTTTCTCCAAGGAGCAAATATAGTAAAAGCAAACCTAGGACCTTTATGACTCTGTGATTCTATCTCTTGACTAGAGACAGTCTTGACCTGCACCAAATCCGGGAAGACTGCTGCTGTCAGATGCTGGGGGGGAGAAGCACTAGTGCTGTTGTGCAGCCCCTGCTTTCACGCAGAACAATGGAAAGGATTGATGCTGCTGACTCCTGCATCACACGTGAAAAGATTAATGCTGTAATAAGCAAGCCGATGCTTGTGTAGGTAATTCAGCGAGCAATAATGTATCTTTTGCCTTGTGTTTTTGTCCCCTGAGAGCATTTCTTCCTGAACATTTGCTTTTTTGTTTCCCGATTAACTCTCTTACCTGTCCGTGCCGTACAACCAGGGCACATGTTTAGACAAATACACACGGTATGTTTCAGAATTAAGAGCTTGACTAAATCCTCCAAGAGCTATGCACAGCCAGTGAAATAATGTGCTTAATTGCACAAATAAATAGAGTAGAAGTTTGGCTTAAAGATTAAGAATGCTAATGATAGGAAATAGTAGATATGCCTGTCTCTTTCTTTTCAGCGCGTTCTTGCTTACCCCCCAGCTGTCTACACACGATATTTGCTGTAGCATTGCACAGTTTCCAAGTTTGTGTAATCCAGTCTAATCCACTTTATCAGGACTTGCATGGAGTGCAGTAGTACCAGCGCCTCGTGAGATCCCTTTAAAGTATGTCAGCGAGGAGTGACGGGGGGATTTGTTACCAGATTTTTCTTGGTTGGGTCTGCATTTCTCAGTTGCTTCCTGAGAATATACAGCCCGCAGTTGTAAGCATGAGGAGATCATCTAAGGATACTTCAGTCATCTAAACCTGCTGGCATATCACTAGGGAGGTTGGCCTTTGTAGGGTAGGAGTCTTTCTTGGGGATGAAAGCTTCAATTTTTAGAGAAAATACTGACAGCAGAAAATTGTGGACAGAAGCCTAACTGCAGAGAGACATCTGCAACGCCGCGTCCACCTAATGATGTTCAAGCTTTGTGGAACAGTTTGCTGAGAATGAGGTGGAGCATTAAATGACATACCGCTGTGGTGTTAACCAGCCTGACATTCCTGACTGATTAAAGGTTTAAAAAAAGCCATGGAGAGAGTTTTGAGCCATAATGGAAACATGTTGCCCAAATGTCAAATGTTACCGAGTTCCCCGGGAGGAAGTTAGGAGAATTTTAGTATATGTAGGCAGTAAGTTGTGCTCATTTACATTTTTATAGCTACGTCATTTTGCATATGGAACGATCTTTTTCATGTGTATGCCACTGTCGGTGGTATTAATTTACTCTGGAGAAGTTGGAACTCGGAAGGAAACCATATCTGAATGTGTTGCTAGAAGACAACAGTTGCTTTTGATGGAAAGCACTGACTTAAACGTAATGTGCAAAACTGTGAGAAACAAATCTGACATTTCAATAGAGGAGTGAATGGTTTCCATTAAGCTTGCTAAATCCCTCTTTCTCAGAATACCCAGTATAACCTCATACACTCTTGATTTTAACAGGCTTTATTATACTCCACCTCAACTACATAAATATAAAGCTAAAATAGCTAAAATATTTAACAGATGTGGAACGGTAGAGATAGACCTCTACAGCATACGGTATGGGATTGGCCCAAATTAAATAGTGATCATGGACTATTAAATATTAAATGCACTTCTGGAGGCAGGTCATTATCCTTCACCTTACATTGGCTGTTCTGGCACTTAAACGAGAAAGGAAAAACCCTCTTGACTAATATGAGCTTTGAAAATGAGTAGCCGGAGAGTGGTTTAGTTCTGATCTTGCAAGCTGCACTAACTTCGGAAGAGTTAAGTGGGATTAAATCATGCTCCAGATATCATGTACACCTCAATTTAGAAGACACCGTACAAAGGGAGTAGAAATACAAAAAAAAAAGATAATGAAGGCAGCAACTTTAGATCAGCACCCCAAGTACTTCCATCCTTTCACGGCTGAATAAAGTGACTGACAGTAGATATGGCAAGCAGACTGCAGTGATGGAGGCTTTGCGGACAGGGAGAGTGGGCAGAATAAACTTACCTATGGGAGATCAGGTAAAGGAGGAAGAAATAAGCCCAGAGTGGTATGAGAGGTTGGAATGGAGACATGAGCCTGAGGGAGCATGGTGGAGATGGAATAAAGAGAAAAGCTGAATGGCTGAGGAGGAGCCCCAGTGTGTATAACTAGGACGTGTATTGCTATTCAGAAGGGTTTGGGAGAAATACAACAGGGAGAAGAGAGGTTTCACAATAAAAATATAGCAAAATGTGGTTGCTTCAGTCAGTTCCCCCTTTCTTACGATGAGGCAAGTAAACAGTGACTTGATCCGCTCTGCGCTGCCTGTTCAGTTTAGGTGTTAGGTTACTGTGGAGATAACACAGGTATGGTTTATGATTACTACAAAATATCCCACTTATGAAAGATTTCTGCTCCAAAGGTAGTTCCACTCATGTTGTTAGATAAATTCCCATCTTTGATAGAATCAGAATCATTAATTATTGATGCATATTCCATTGTATCCAGACCTATTGGAGAAATTGTAAAGACGGGGCTTTTTGCAAGAGGCCACTAATGTAAAACATCCACTGCAGATCCAGAGAAAGAATATATAAAACATATGGACATACAGCATAGGAGCACAGTTTACTTGGTGGTAATAAACGGCCTTGATCTAGAAAGTATTAGACTAGAGGGTCTGTTGAAAGGAAACTTCTGGGCTCCTGGCTAATGAACAGAAGAGAGATAAATGAAACAATAATAAAATAATAAACCACCACCTTACAATGCCTGACGACTGCTGTCGCAACTGCTTTCCTTCCTTTGTTGGCATGCAGCCTTTCATTTCCCACTCTTAAACATTTACATACCCGTGGCTCTAATATCTGACACAAGACAAAGCATTTCTTCATTACAAGACAAAGAACAGCTCATCAGCAAAACACACACCACGCCGAACACCGGCACGAATAGATCTGAGAGACACAACAGATTGCGGCAATTAAAAGAGTCTCTCAAGCACTTCAAAACACAGATACCTCAGCTGTGCTCTTCCGATTCATCCGAGCCTCCTCGAAGAGAAAATCTGACGAGCAGGCCCTTCGTTATGGATCCATATTGTCATATCTTTTTAACGAGAAAAAAAAAAACCCATCTGAAGGGAATGGGACTTAGGATGCCCTCTATTTGAATATTCCCGATAAGATTTGTAGTGCGTGTAGTCACGGTGTAACTTACCTGGAGTAAAATGTGTCGTGTGACAGGGGGAAGAGGAAACTCAGTTTGTACCATGGGCACAGTTAAGCACCCTTATTGAATTTGCACTTGACTGCTGTGGAGAGGGGGTGAGATCACACACGGCATAGAGAAAATGAAAAAAACCCAACCCACCTCTACCATCTGTACAGTGATGAAAGAACAGAAAGGAGGGGCGCATCCTTTAAATTATTATGATTAATCGTGTTCATTACAGAAGGAATAAGGGACCAGCTAAGAACAGCCCTCTGTTATGGTTGTAAATCCACTCCCAGTTATCCTCTGGGCCAGGTAAAGCTCTGGGGAAGGTGGCATCAAGCACAAGTGAGCTCTTTGTGGTGGAGGTAGATCTTAGTGTGGCTTTCGCCATGGCTTTTTGCCCACTTTCCTAAAGAAATGGGTTTGTAGGGTCGTTCTCTTCGTGTGCCCATGTGGGTGCTGCTGACTGTGTCTGTGTTTAGCCCTCCACCAGCACGGGAAGGGCTTGGGACTGGTGAGGGGAGATCTTCTGAGAGCTGACCTTCGCTGAAACCGGTGAGCGGAGATTGATTTGGTACTCTGGCCTTCACAACAGCAGAGTAACCTGAATCAAAAGCAACGCTCTGCCCCATGACTTACACACTAGCAGGAGAAAAGAGAGGGAGAGGAAACATTTAGTGCTGCCGAGCCTTTCCAGCTGCCTTAGATGTCCCACTGGGCATGTGGCCCTGCAGTTGTAATCACTGCGTATCACTGCGAGTCCTACCAGCTTGACAGTAAGAAGCATGGCCTTGCCTTTGAAGTTAAACTAAAGATAGATTCCTTCTTGTTCATGTGTAATTAGGATCAGATGACCAAACACACAGCAGGAGTCCTTGCTGTACTTCATGTTATGTTTCAGCAGCTAAATATAGCTGAGTTACCTCAGAAATACTTAAAAGACCCAGACCAAACAACTCCCTCGGATACGGGAGTGATGCCAGTGGTTCTTTAGGGACACCTGATAGTTCCCAGTTTGGTTACAGGCAGCGCTAGCGTGTGTGGCTGCTGTTGGATTGGCCGTGCTCGGGACCCAGCACAGCCATGCCTGAGCTCTTGGGAAGGAGAGGAAGCCGTGATGCAGCCGGAAGTGTAAATTCTTCCTAGTCTCCTTATGCCATCTCTGCCTTGGAGTTCATGGGTCGTGGTTGGGAGACTGCCCGAGGCAGAATCGGGGCACTGTAATGCAGTTGCTCACACATAGGACGAGAAGACAAGAGCATGGGAGTCTGCTTTTGTTTGCTTAGATCATCCTTTGTCATCACCAGTAATTGCACCTCGCAGAGATGCGTGTGAATACACGAACCCTCGTGGGGCTGAATATACAGCAAGCAAGGCTGTTCCTGCACAGGTACCTGAGACACGCCTCAACTCGTTCTCCACTTCAGTGTGAGGAATGAATGCTGATCTGGGAGCAGTGTTTGCTGTCAGTTCTCAAATCTTCTATCTCTAGCTTTTTCCATCTAGGGCGATGTATTGCTGACTAGCTCATCTAGCAGTTCCCAGACTGTGGGGGAACTTGCTGATCATCAGCGGTGAGATCACTGGAGTTGGCTCCTCCTTGTTTCCACTGAGAATCCTCTGCACAGGAGCGTTCAGAGTTGTACAAAAGCTGTGGGAGAGCAAAATGAAAAAGTTGGCAAGCTCCTTTCTTCAGAGGTCCAAGGTGGGGAAGAGAAACAGGTGAGATGGTTGCATGGTCCTTGAGATGATTGAACGGTCCTTGCAGGCCTTCAACAAAAGGAGGGGAAAACCATCCCTTGGGCAGAGCTGCTAGGGAGGGGACAGGTCTCCAGTGGAAGAGCTTCTACATGTAAAACCTAACAATGCATTCAAGAAGAAGTGGCCAAGGGCCATGCTCATCTGAGCTGATGACCATAGGCAGGAAAGAGCAAGGGTCATGCTCATCTGAGCTGATGACCACAGTTAGGCAGGAAAGAGGACGCTGTTCTGTAAGAAGGCACAGAAAGGGATGTGTGGGTTACAAATAAGCAGTGGAGAGGAACTGGCACAAAGGAATAAATACATATGAAATGGGGAGCAAAAGCATCTTGCTGAGAAGATGGGAAAGAGAATAGCTCGGGTCATTTTGATGGGTTTCCACCTCTTCCAAACTAGGTCTCATTACAATAACAGAAGCCAGCTCCATTCCAGATCTCTCTTTCCTCTTTGGTAGAGCTGACCTTTTTTCTTTGCTCCTCTTGAACACTGGTTGAAATTTAGGTAAGGTCTACAGAGCTGTACGAGAGTAGGATCTCATTTGAACCCATCACTGGAGAAAAGAGGATGATTGTTTAATTTTAATTAAATAAAATTTAAAAATTTTGTTGACTTGAAAAAGGGAATGGAGAAACTTCAGAAATCTCAGGAGAGACTTCAGTGAAAATTATTCTGATTGATTAAATGGGAACTTTGCCACTTGTGGAGAAAACATTCTGAAATAATAAGTGTAACATTTAAGTGTAAAACAACAGGACAAATGAGAGTTGCCTGTATGTGCTGAAACCGCTTCAATGAATTCAGCAGTAGAGCGCTGGTAGCACAAGTCTAGAGCCCTGTTCTGAACATTTCAATCCTCTCCCTGGAAACAGCAGTTCCTTTATATAATGTGAATGAGATATAAAGGCAGGTTTCAAAGTCACTTTACATCTCTAGTAAATGTGGGCCAGTTCCCAGCCCTGAATTATAGGTCTGTACAATAGAGGAGAATGTGGTTATCAGTTTCCCTGGTGCACCACGAGAGAGCTTTTGATCTCTGTGAGCAGATTATCTTGTTAGTGACTTTGAGAAGGCAGTAGGAGCAGATGATCATCCACAAAGACCAATGCATTGCCCTTTTTCCACTTACTGTGCCTGTTCCACACCCGGACGGGATTTCAGCCCGTGAGGGGACTGGCAAAGCTGCTGTCAGGCAAAGCAACTTTTCCTGGAAATTTTACTGCCAAGGGTGCTTGTTTGTTTGCCCTTACCCTGCATTTTAACCTGGTTTCATAAACAGACACAGCTTATATAATGTGCTGTGCTGCATCCCTGCCTCTCAGCCTCGCCTCTCCCTCTGTATCTTTTTAACTCTTAGCCAGTTTTAATCACATTTAACAAGTTTGGAGTACTGGGAGTAGAGGAGAGACTCACTGGTGAAAGCACTGTATGGTAAAAGTCTTTGTGACACATCAGAGGACTTCCATAGGAAGCCACCAATGAAAAGGAAAGCTACCCAAAAAAAGCTTCGGTGGCAGCTGCTGCTTGCAGAAATACCCGCTCTTCTCTCTTCTTCCCATTTGCAATAAAAATGACTTAGCAAAAACGTTCAATCCCACGTCCTCAAACGTTCCCATGGGAATACCACATCTGGGCAGAGCCTTTTCTTCCGTCAGGCTCACGCCCCGCGGAATGCGTTCGTCTGGCTGGTCACACCACCAACGCTTCCCCGCGCGCCCGCGACCTGGGCTGGCCCTTCCTGGGCAAGAAACTGGAGCAGCTCCAGAGAATTCCATCTGCTGATTCACAGCGGCATAGGCTCCGATCCTCTCTTTCTGTGGCACCTTCTAAAGGATGCGGCGTATTTAGAAATGTGATATTTAGGGTTTCAGAGAAGTCTGGTGGCACCGAGACGGCGTGATTGGCTTTAAATGCGGGTTTGGGTTGCAGTGTTATTAAAGCTCCTTAGCTTTATGATTTGTGATTTAGCTCCCAACATCAGGACACGTTAAATGGATGACAAACTTCATTATCCATCTTCCCCACCGTGTTTTCCGTGCTCTGTTCCATATTGTGTTTTAGTGCTCCGTTGCTGGCATTTGGTGTGGAGGAGACTAACCAGACGACTGCCTGTGTCGTGTTTTAACATGAAACATCAAATCCAAACCCTGGGCCCGTTGAGCGCTACCAAATAATGAGAGGCTTTGATTGTTCACAAGTCTTTCCAATGAAATGTCAAACTTTTCATACAGTTAAAAATGATCTTCACCAACACAGAGCTTGAAAACAGATAATTATCCGAGAACATGAAACAGAATTAACATGCACTGGAGCATGTCATGAACATTTCCTTCAGCAAATAGAAAAGGTAATTGCTGTCTGAGCAGAAAGCAAGGAGAAAGGCTGGCTCTGTTCCTTAGACAATTTAGATTGGCCACTGTTTACTCACTTAACCCGTAAAAACATGCAGCGTATCAGAAGGGTGCCATTCAAGGGCTGATGGAGTGCGACCAGCCTCCTGATTGCAGGCACTTCTCATTTCACACTGCCTAAGTCTGATCAGACAGAAGGTTCTTGGATATTATTAGAAGGCTAAAACCTGATGAGTCAGAGCTCCTAGTTAAATAGGACATTTGTAAACCACGTTAAGCCCCAGAAATAATTAAAACATTTCTTGAGCCGCATTTTGACTTCAGGAACAACTAAGAGGCTTCATTCTTAGCTTAGAAGAAAGAGCAGACATAATTTGGTATGTGGACACAATTTTCCCATATAGAAATCAGACAAGCAAGGAAATAACACTCCTAATGGCTAATGGGAGTGGTTCTGGTTTGTGATTTTGATTTTACAAATCAATTTTCTAATATTAGAAACTAGCAGAGTGTAGAGACGCAGGATGGAAGCCTGGAAGAGACTCCTGAAATATCACATATAACTCACTGACATCACAGGCAGCTTTACGCATAGATTTATTCAGCCAAGTCTTGCAAACGCTTGAGAATTTTTCTTCCCATCTTCCTCTCAGGAAGTTGCTCCCAAAACTCTTAACTCTGACAGTTAAAAAGCTTGTTTTCCACCTTTTTTAATTCTATGCTAGTTCTATTGTCGGAGCTCTCTGCATTTAAGGGGAAGGCTAAATACATTTATAGACAATAATCATATTCTCCCAGTCCCCTTTCTGCTAGGAGAAGCAAGGTCATTTAAAGAAGACTCTTCATTGTTTCTGCTCATTTTATTAACCCGTTGCAAAAGTTAAGGCACTTAAAGCCCCTCCTTTCCAAGAATAATGTTGGAGGCAGCGTGGAACAGTGGTGAGAGCACGAGGCGATGCCGGGGCTGGCATCGTGCCTTTATCTCTCAGCGTGGCAGAGACACGGCGTGCTCATCTCCCAGCGGCCTGCTTTGAGCTAGAACAGAACTAACTCTCTGCACTGGTTTTACTTTTCAGCTCAGTTTCTTCTAACTAACTGGAGGACCAGCCAGGACAGGTGACCCTACATTGACCAGCAAGGGATTCCAGCCCATATATGTCATGTTCAGTACAAAGCTGAGGGACAGGAGGGCCAAACCTCTTCTGCAGTGGTCAGCATCCAAGGGGGATTCTGTCCCTTCTGCCTTCACACCCAATCTGTGTGTTCCTGAATCCAGTTCCAGAATCCAGCTCCTGAATCTGGTTCCCATCTGCCACTAAGTCCAGTCTGGGACTTCCCCAGTCCCTGCATCAGCAGTGCAGGTGACATAATTCCTGTCAGGGGTTTGGGTTCGATTTTGGGTTGTATATATTTGTATATATTCCATTTTATTATTACTATTTTCATTAAAGCTGTTTTAGCCTTCTTTTCTAGTCTGTAAGTCTCTCTTCCTTCTTCCCTTTCTCTTTGCTTTTGGGAAGGGAGAGGGGTTAAGAGAGAGCATCTGTTACAGGTCTAGTGGGTGGCCCTGACCACAAACCTGGACACCCAGCCACTTACCCTTGCAGAGAATGATGCCTTCTGCTTTAGTGCATTATTCTGATGATCACAAAAAATAAGTGCAGCTCCGACTGGTGGTAGCATCATCATCCATCTGATACATGCACGCACACCGTGCAGGCCTGTCTAGAGATGTTGTGGTCTATCTTTTTCTTGCAAGGGTCCACATCACGTTGTTTGCACTCTCAGCAACCCAGAATCTTTGAAGCTATGGGGTTAAAAAGCCACAGAATGATAGGGGTTGGAAGGGACCTCCGAAGATCATTGAGTCCATGCTGCCTGCCAGAGCAGGATCAAAACCAGGGCAGATCCCTCAGAAATGCATCCAGACAGGTCTTGAAAGTCTCCAGAGAAGGAGACTCCACAGCCTCTCTGGGCAGTCTGTTCCAGGCTCTGTAACCCTTACAGTGAAGAAGTTCTTCCTCATGTTGAGGTGGAACTTCCTGTGCTTGAGCTTGTATCCATTGCCCCTTGTCCTGTCACAGGGCACAAGTGCAAAGAGGTTGTCCCTGCCTTCTTGATGCCCATCCCTCATCTATTTAGAGACATTAATTAGATCCCCAAATGAAGTATCTGGAAGGGTTAAAGGTCTTCTGTAATCAAGTACTACATACTCTTCACCAACAATTACAATGTTTACCATACGTTTTAATTACAATTGTTTACTTTTTTTTTGTATTTTTTTACTTTAACAAGATGAAGAAAGTCTTAATATAACACAACAGGTTTTTAGCCATATGCTCTATATTCAGGCTACATGTACTGCAATTAAAAAAGCAGATTTTATTTTTGGAAAAAAACTGTGCTGAGCTAACTGTCTAAAGGTGAACTTCGTGCCTGTGGCAGGGACTAACCCAAGGAATATGTCTAAATTAGGCTCACTAGATAGCAGATCTGAAAGATCTTCTTTGGTACATGACATAATACCAAAACTTTGCAGCCCAGCACCTGGGTAGAGCATCAAGGAGAGGTGTCTTTCTTGACCCAACCACCTTACTGAATTCAAATCAGATCTTGTTCATTCTCTTTAAGCAGCTGTTGTGCTTGGTTAAAACAGATTATTAACTAGAATAAGTCTTTTTAATTTGCATTCACTTTGCATCACTCACAATTAATAGTTTTTGGATGACAGTTTACTCCAACTTATTATAACTTATTAACTTTTGCTAATAGCAATAAGATTCTGTGGGTGCACATTCTTGTTGCTTCTTCACAGTGTAATCAGTAAATATGGGAACATATGTAGCCTGTATAATTTAATTCAATGAATATTAAGCTGATCGTGGTGCTAGCACTCTTCTAGAAATACACTCACCTTTAATAAGCAGTTGAAAGCAGAAACCATAAACATCAAAAATAGACGCATAAGTCTGCAGTATAACAAGGTGAATCTCTAAAACCCATCTGAGATTCCTGCTGAAATGATTCCATTACATTTGTAATCAGCCGAGAGAGAAATAATTGGGTTTAGCTTCTCTACTGTTCGGTGTGAATCTGCGTCGGCCTCAGTAAATCTGCAGGTGACACCAGGCTGGGTGGGTGGGTCGATCTGCTGGAGAGTAGGGAAGCTTTACAGTGGGACCTGGACAGGTTGGGTCAGTGGGACAAGGTTAACTGGATGGGGTTCAACAAGGGCCAAGTGTTGGGTCCTGCACTCGGGTCATACCAACCTCATGGCAAGCTACAGACTTGGTGAAGCGCGGTTGGAAAGCTGCAAGTTGGAGAAGCTCCTGGGGGTGTTGATCAATAGTCCACTAAATATGAGTCAGTAGTGTGGCCAAGAAGGGCGATGGCATCCTGGCTTGGATTAGAACCATGGTGGCCATCAGGATCGGGGAGGTGATCGTCCCCCTGTACTCGGCACTGGTGAGTCCATACCTTGAATATTATGTTCGGGTCTGGGTCCCTCACTATAAGAAGGACATAGAAGTGCTGGAGCGTGTCCAGGAAAGGGCAGTGAGGCTCATGAAGGTCCTGGAGCACAGGTCCTGTGAGGAGCGGCTGAGGGAGCTGGGGGTATTTAGTCTGGAGAAGAGGAGGCTGAGGGGAGACCTTCTCACGCTCTCCAACTGCCTGACAGGAGGTTGGAGTGAGGAGGGGGACAGCCTCTTCTCCCTGGTGCCATGCGACAGGACCAGAGGGAATGGCTGCAAGCGGTGCCAGGGCAGGGTTAGGCTGGGTAGCAGGGAACATCTCCTCACTGAAAGGGCTATCACCCATTGGGATGGTCAGCCCAGGGCAGGGGTGGAGTCACCATCCCTGGAGGCATTCAAATGGCGTGTGGACCTGGTGCTCAGGGACATGGTTTAGGGGTGAGCTGGCAGTGTTGGGTCGAAGGTTGGACTAGGTGATCTTGAAGGTCTCTTCCAATCAAAGACATTCTGTGATCTGGGAAATCAGAGGGAAACAAACGGTTTAGAGGAAGGACACAGGGTGGGTATGAAAAGTATTCAAAGGTAAATGGAAGTGTAGATCCTTAAGAATCCAGTGTGTCACCTGGCAATAAAAATACAAGGAAGAGGGTAATGAGTCAATCTGCATAAACCAGGAGAACGAAAGGTAATCAAAGGTAAAGACAGACTTATGCAAATACAGACTTATGTCCTCAGGGACAGGGAATTGGAAATTGTCTGTGGAGAAGTTAGGGCTATAAAATTAGGAGGAAAAGTTATATGTAGAAAACAAAGGAATGCTTGCAGGAAACTTCCACAGAAGCCATAGGAAGCTATATCCATTGCAGGAATACAGATGCTGTTTCAGGAAGGAGTAATTTAGTGATTTCACGGGGATAAAAAAACAAACTCAAAACAAATAAAACCACCAATCCCATTAACTTTTTGGCTAGAAAAAGATGGATAAAGTCCTAAAGCAGGCAGAGTTGCACTTACCATTTGAGTGCATGGTCTTCATCACCTTTGCAAGACAACCTTAATGAGAAACTTGTCAAGTTCATACCAAAGACATCTCCTTGAGGAGCTGCAGCATCACAAACAAATACAGGAGAGGTGTGTGCACAGTTACAGACCTGGCACGGTTGTTGTGGGCACGGGCTGATTTCAGCTATGAAAGTGCTTCCAAACAAATTGAGAAACCAAAATGAACTGGGGGGAAAAAAAAAAAAAAAAGAAAAATCGATACCAAAAATGGAAAACAAAAAGAACTTCCAAACTGCTGTGTGTAGCTGGAGTGGAGATACGCTGGGGCAGCGGGGGAAAGGAGGGTAGCAGTCCCCGCTTCGTGGGCACACGTAGCCCAAGCCTTGTGCTCTGCACATTTCCATGTGCTTGAAGAGAGCCTTCCACATCCATATATCTATATATGTTCCAGGAGCACTGGCACGGACAAGAAATACAAATATCAGTGTAGGTAAATGTGAGTTAGTTACGCTAGAGAGAAAATCATCAACCAGAGGAATCTACCAATATCGGTCCAATTCCCTCGTTGGGAGAGGTCTAGTCAGGAGAGACGTGAAGAAAATTCTAAAGCCAGTGTCAGCCCTCAACCGTGTTGCATAAATTATGTATAGCTCTGCTGTCAAATTATTCTACTACTGTACAGGTGACTTGTAAAGCAAGATGTGTTATGCAAAGGTTATTGTGTAAGGATCTGAATAAATACAGCAGAAGGAAACCTTCTGGGGGTGTGAGGTGCTGCAGAAGGTTAGATGTCTGTTTTCTTCAGCTAAAAAACGAGATTTAAGGGTCGAGTGGTACCAGCTCCTGGAGTTGTAGCACTTTCTGAAGAAACTCGAAGGGGATAATGCATCGGGCCTCTTTGGATTCCCCTAAATAAAGACAAAGGAAGGACAAACCAAAGAAAACCTCTGACACAATTGCAGACAAATAAGTTCATTTTGCTTACTGATGCTGTAATATATGAGCGCCAGAGAAACGTGAAAAGAAGAGGCAGAAGCGACTGCCAAATGCTTTTTAAAAGGAGCTAAGAGCATATGTGGAGGAAGATTAACCATAAATGTTATCTCAAAGGAGAAGACCCACTTGGAATAAGCATATACATGGTAGTTATGTCTAAAATTTGTTATGTTGCTATTGTTTTGTGAAATGACAGAACATCTGCTCAGTCACGAGGCACCAGTAAAATGCAGCTTTATGCCTAAAGCAATATGTCAGCACCCAAAAAAAAAAAGAATGTATATAATAGTCTAAAAACAAAGGCGCATTGTCTTTTCAAGTTGTAGTCATTTCTGACCTAATAATGGTTTAGAAAGGATTTTTTTATTTTATTTTGGAGAGAGAAAATGAAAAGAAGGATTGAGCCATTTATGACTCTCTTCGAGATAAGGCTTTGTGCGTGATTTGTGCATAAGCTGGGAAAATGCTTTGTCTCTGCAAGTCATATTTATGTCACTAAAGCACGTTTTAAGAGGCGACTACTTGTAAGCACCTTGAGAAAAGATCATGCTTAGCTCACAGTTTCTAAGTGCAGTGTATCATCAGCTGGGTTTTGATCCCCGTGAAAACACCAGCAAGCGACACGAGGAGCGGTCGAAGGCAGGCTTCACCTCAAAGCTGTCTTTCCAGACAGGAAAAGCCTTCACGCTGGAATCCGTCATATAGAAAACTAATTAACGAATCCCTCAGGAAACAATTATCGTGGGGGGTGTTTTCCTCTGAATATTCCAAGCGCACAACTTTTTAAGTGGCTTTATTCAAAATACTCTCTCGGATTCTCCTTGTTGCGCTCGCTGACCTGAAAAGCCTGAAATTGCAGCGCAAAATAGGATTTTAAAAGCCATTTTCTGATGAAATGAGTTTATTACTACGGCTTGGAGTCAGATCCACATGCATACGTGAGCCCTCAGAAAACAGAGGAGTCGATGAAGCGGCTTGAAATCGGCACTTTCATCGATGAGTTTTCAGGGAGCTAAACAGTGATTAGTTAATTAGCATGCGGAAGAGTCCAAGTGGAACGTGCCTTTGAGAAAACCCATGAAAATAAGTGTATATTCCTACACACCTATAGTCAGAGTGAGAATTAGGGCTCGACTCAGTGTACAAAACTCAGGGGTTGTGTGCCACCTACTCTTTGAAGCCTCTGAAGCCTGAAGGACTCTTTTATGTGACCGGGAATGCATGTGCTACATCATCAAGTATTAATAGGAGAGGGAGACAGCAACCATTCTCACATGACTTCTTTCTTCTCCTCAAAACCATACGTCAGCAGAACTCTTTTTTGTTTTTTGAATGTCACTTAAGGTTGGGACCTTTGCTGGAGTAAATGAATTGCGTGAGGATAGTCATCTGAATCTGACTCAAGAGCTGAATAGTAATATGTGGTTTTTACCTTTCAGCTGAATCAGATAGAGATGCTAAGGCTTTGCCTCAGAAAAAGTTTCTCAAAAACCCTTTAGAGGTTTATAAACCTAATGCAAAGCCTACTGCAGTTGGGAAAATTCCCCATTTGAGCCGGGTTTTCAGTTGGGCTGTACAAATCTTATTGATCTATTTATATAACCTTTTTATGAGTGAACAAAAAAAAAAAGTGTCTTTCAAAAACTTGAAGTCTGGCAAAAATGTGAAGACTTAGTTTATAAGCTGTTAAGATTCCAGTGCTTTCTGGAATCTTAGGCAGCAGCTATCTTCTGCTGTGTAAAGGTACAAGCTCCAGTGCCCAGCCTGAAATTCCTTACAATTGTTTAAGCAAAGCATCAATTCTGAGCATCAAGACACAGCACTCCCAGGCTGGAACCCTTGTGCTGAGCTGCCAGAGGTGGCTGGGTGGCCTCACACGGTGGCAGGTGGAGTGTAAGGCAGCAAAATAAGCCTTGTTTAAGCAATAACCCTTAACCCTTGTTAAGGGTTTTCAGCAATAATAGAAATGACACGACTGACTCCAGCCTCTGATCTCCAGTGTTGAATACGGGCAAAGAGCTGTGATTCTCTCTGCAGCTGGGAAGCAGAAAGTTTTAGTGGTGGTGGTGGCTTTTTAACAGATCACGCCTGTCTCTGAAGATGCCTTGAGCCTTCATATGACCTCCAGCTCCTCTGTTGGTGACCCCTCCATCTCCTAGCCACAAAGCATTACAGGCATCCCCTGCCCGCACCCATCTTCTGGCCCAAGCAGAGCTTCATAAAAACTGAAGGTTACTGTCTTTCACTGTGATCTTTGTTTAAAGCTCCACCACCCTAGTCCATCCTGATGCAATCCGTGCTATTTCAGTGATGATCTTCATTTAAAACTCCACCACCCTAGTCCATCCTGATGCAATCTGTGCTATTTCAGTGCTGTCTTGGCCCTCTGAGAAAGGTTTCTATGATTCTGTGAAGAAAAAAAAAAGCTGGAGACATGTGGGCATTCTCTTTGCTCTTGCACAAAAGCAGTGATCTCAGTATAAGTTACGTGGCAGTAGCCAAAGGACAAGTGGTCCTTCAAAATTTGCAAAAGAGGAGGGTCCTAGGTCAGGAGTCAGTGTTGCAATGGTGACATTGCCTTCTCAACAGAGCTCCTTTCTAAAATGGCTACACTATGTCATCTTCTGGAATGGGTGTTATGTATAAACGAACCATTATCTTTGCACAGAGCTGGGCTCTGGTCCATTGTTCTAAATGAATGGTAGCCACAGGTGGAAAGGTCACTGGAAGAGGTTGGGAGAGGGTGTACAAGGTGAGAAGGGTTGGTAGGTGACACCTGAGTTAAGTGGTAACGTGGGACTGGTATATAAGGGTTCTGTGTGGTTTGATGGCCCTCTCTGCTGGCAAGCCAATAAAGAGCCTTCGTTAGCATGGGCAGGAGCTACAGGTCTGGGCCACAGCTAATCTCTTTTTGCTGTAAAGGCTCTAAGAACCCACAAGTCTGGAAAATGCACCATGTTGAAAAGCTAAGCTTGTTTCTTGGTCTTTGTCCAAGAAGCTGGTGCACATTTGGTTCAAGTATTCACTTGTTTTAAGCAGAGGTCAGGCCTGAACCATGAGTGTGGAATGAAATCAAGTTTTTGGAAAGGAGGAAAACCTTAACAGGCAGTAAACACTGCTGCTTGGGCTGGCAAACAATCATTAAAAGCCTTTATTAAGTTTTGCGTCTGTTCTGCTCACCACTTAGCCATTTCTTTTCATTCTGAAGGATTATAACTCAGAATAAATGAGTCTTCTCAGGACACAATCAATCCGCGCAAGGAACTGAGTTATCTTTCTCCCTCGTAGGCAGATTTTTTTCCCCATTGTTTAACAAAAGGTTGTTTTGTATTGCCATGACATCAGTCCTTACGCCTGTGAATAACGAGGCTCAA
Source organism: Todiramphus chloris collaris (assembly GCA_025345505.1). Taxonomy (NCBI): domain Eukaryota; kingdom Metazoa; phylum Chordata; class Aves; order Coraciiformes; family Alcedinidae; genus Todiramphus; species Todiramphus chloris. Next base: position 20,091,624 of record JANVCC010000030.1, read on the forward strand.
CATTAAGCAACTTGTTTGTCAAAAACAGTCATGCCCTAACAATTAGAGAGGGTTTCATGCGCTTCCCCACTAGCGTCCGTAGCCTCTCCTCCCACTTCCTGATCTTCCCACGGCAGTGTGAAGTTACTCGTGTCTCCAGAATGAGCAAACAGCTCTTTCCAGTGAAAGGGTGGGAATTTTCCCTGAGCTCTGCCATATAGAAGTTGACATCTGTTGCTCGGTAGAGCAGGATCTCTGCTGCCCTGCTCCAAGCTTTTTGTCAGCCCCGGAGTGGAGGACAGCAGCTCAGGGTGTCTGAAGAAGAAGGAAGAACTACTGCACAAAGCTTCCCACTATGGAGAAACTGCTGCATCCATCACCAGCCTTTCAGCCCAGTTAATACACTTGTATTAGCCCTGTGCTCCTGTTCCTCCCCCAGCTCCCAGCCCGCCTCCTTTTTAGTGTGAAATCTGAATCTTCAAAGCAGCTACATTTCAAACTACATTTTCCTCAGTACCAAGAATAATCACAGTCTTCTGGGATGCAGCAGATCACAAAGCCTGGAATGGATCTGCGGTACTTTGGGGGAGAGGTACTTGTGATGAAGGGTGTTGGATAGATCCAGAATCGGGCTGGCTTTGAGAAGCATGACAAAGTCTCTCCATTTGGTTAAAATATTTCCACATAACAAGAATAACAGGTCCTAATGGCAGAGCGAAGACGAACAAGGTTTTCAGAAGTCTGAATAGGAGAGAAACAAAGCTGCTGCCTTTCAAAACAAGGTTCATTCACGTTGTAGGTTGAGTTTCCTCTATGTGAAGAAAGTGATCAGAAATACTGGAAATAGGTCTTCCCTTCACATAAAGACAAAAACACCTCCCCCCTACAATGTAGTTCTCCAGCAAGATTCAGAAAAGGAATTGGAAATTGGTAGTCAGTCGTAAAACGGGGGTGGTAAGTCCAGGGGGAATGGAAACTCAGTAGTAACCAGGGCAACCTAGCCAGGTCATGGAGAAATCCCCTCTGAGTCTGGGTATTTCCCTATCAGTGGGCTGTCGGGAAAGCTGAGCTGGTGGCTTTTTTTGCTCTGTAGAAGCTGTCTCACCTTCTCTAATACCCTGAAGTGTCCTTAGCACTAGCAACAACAAATACAAGCTGTTGAGGAGGGCGGCCACTGAGGAACGTGGTTGTGAACTGATGTACCTAGATGGCACGGCTCCAACAGGAGAGGTTTCATGTAGCTCAGTGGGAAGATGCTCCTCTCAGGTGGGGGGGACAGGTTCAAGTTCCACCCGAATCATCCTTCTTTGACGAATGCCATATAACACAGTGCATTAGTCTAAACCAGATACTTCACTTCTTCCCAAACAGTGCTGCTCTCGTTGTCCCCTGGGTAGGCTGCATTTAGATTCACAGAAGATGAAATGGTAATTTTCATTTTTTGGAACTACAAGTGAGCTGAAAACTCATTTATTCCCACAGCACTGTTCGTGGTGACAGAAGGGGAGTCATCTAAAGGTCAGAAAGAAGAGTTTGAGGAGTAGATGTGTCGTTACAGGAAGTGTGACCTAGTATGATACATTTAGATTTTATGTTAGAAAAGGGTTTTTTATTCTATACTCAGTCCAAGAAATACATTTCAAGTGAAATTTAATTAACAACTTGCACTTGGTACAGGCATCTTTAATGACACCATCTTAAAAATCATATCCAGAGGCCAAAGTCTCCAAGTGACCAAGCCCATAATGAAGAGTAGCAAATACCCTCAAGTCTTCAAAGGCTGTCAAGTGTCTTGTTGTCTTCAGTTGTAAATAACCCAAAATAATACTCAGCTGGGAGATTGTACCATCACTGACCAGTGATCTCCAGACTGTGGTTTGCAAGATGAAAAGATTCAGAACCAGAGCTCTCTGAGGTGATTTTCATAGACGTGGTGTTTTCAGTTAAAGTTTGATGATAAGTGTCCCTGGTCATCTCTGGTGGGACAAATTTGATGGTGTAGTCTGTTATTCCAGAGTACTTGGATGTTGCTGCCAGAAGAAGCTTCCAACTTGAGGAGCAGTTCTTGATAGTGAATGAGCAAGTGCTTGTTGCTTTCTAAACCCAGATTGGTCACCAGAGGTAGGAACTGTGTAAATATTCTGACCATGTTTGGTTTTTCACTTCCATTTTAGCTGGATGCTGAGAAGGCAAAATTAAAATTGGAAAGATGGGCTTCCCGAGATGCTGGCAGTGGGGGTGGAAGAAGCGAAGAGATGGAGTCAAGCGGGGATTGTGATGATGAGGATGGCTGTCAAGGATCCGGTGACAGGATTCACACAGCAGGTAAATACAGTTTCTATGGGCACATATGGAGCTTAGAAATTCATAGATGTCACAATTAGGTGGACAGCACTAAGACTTCCACTGCTTGAATTACTGTCAAAATCCTACTGAATTTAAAGGATTCGAATCTTAATCTGTGAAGAGCTGCAGTAAAACTAGAATGATACAGACAGTAACTTAACATAATTTAACACTTGGCAGGCAGATAAAACACTTAAATTTGCTCCAGTGAGACCTTGTAGAAGCCTCCCAGTATTCAAAGTGGGCCTATGAGAAACCCAGAGTGGAACTTTTTACAAGAGCATGTAGTGATAGGACAAGAGATAATGACTTTGAACTGAAAGAGGGTGGATTTAGATGAGATATTAGGAAGAAATTCTTTACCATGAGTGTGGTGAGACACTGGAACAGGTTACCCAGGGAAGTTGTGGGTTCCCCATCCCTGGAAGTGTTCAAGGCCAGGTTGGATGGGGCTGTGAGCACCCTGCTCTAGAGGGAGGTGTCCCTGCCCATGGCAGGGGGGTTGGAACGAGATAATCTTTAAAAGGTCCCTTCCAACCCAAAATATTCTGTGATTAGAGTGAATAATGTCTGCCATGAAATCTACATCACAGAAATACTGAAAGAGCCTTCCTAGATAATGTGAGCTCTTCAAGTAATAGAAAATTAATGTTCTTATAGATGGGGCTAAGTGTTTACATAAATATTTATTATTTGCATAATGATGCTGAAGGATGATCCAAACAGAGTTGGCTGGAAAGTATATATTGTTGAAAAAACTCAAGAAGTATTGTTGTTTTTTTCCTAATGGTGAGCTGCTGGTTAAATAAAATTTCTCAATAGCCTCAGATACGCATTCTGCAATATTTATTCATGAAATTACTTGGATAATGTGTCTTCAAATGTAGGATCAGCACCAAAATCTTAACTTCATTCATCAAAATACTGGCAATTTAATATGTAGTTAAGTCCTTACTATAGTAAGTCAATAAGATGTTTCCTTCTGAATACTTGATATTTGGGTACTTGATAGTTGATCTTAGCTGGAAGTTGTGATTCATTTTGCTGCATCAAACTGTAACTGCTTTAATCACCATGGTGTGTGTAAATATAACTTGGTTTGGATGTGCAAGTATATGTAACACAGGTATAATAGTGTTGAGAAAGAATGCTCATGAAGATGGCTGGATCTCAGGTAAGTTTTAAACCGCTGAAAATAAACAAGAGTGTCTTCCTTGTCCCTTTACTACTTAGTGGGGAAAGGTATCCCACAATCAGACTTGCAAACAAGCTCAGGCTGTAGCCAGGGCTTCAGTTGTTCCTGTTATGAATATTTGTTGAGGAAAACCCAGCTCAAACACCCATCTTGAAATGGGTGCAAAATGTTGGAGTTAGGCTGCTGTCCCAGTTATAAATACCTGAGATTTAATTTGAGTTGAGGAGCTGTACGATCAAGATACACGAGGTATTATCCCAGGAGGACAGTATTTTGTAAAATTATTAAATAACCACAACTGAGAGTTCAAGTAAAGATTTTCACCATCTACTCACCCATGGATGGGAACAGAAGAACTTTGATATGATGTTATTTTGTAAGTCTCTGCTTAACTTTTTTTTTTTTAATCGTTTCTTGTATTCCATACATCAGGAATGAAAAGGCTGCGAGGTGTTTTGGGCCCTGGGGATTTGCTTTCACTGTGCTTTCCTCTTGTGTAAAATAATACCAGCAGAAGCCAGGTGCTAGCTACTCTTCACGGAACAATTAAAACTATTAATACACTGTTCTGGGAGGATGTGTCTGCGTGGTTACAGGGACAATGGCAGATTTCAGGTGTTCAAAACTCCAAACTTGAATGCTTTGGAGACTTGACTTACAGCTGGCTTTAATAATGGACAATTACTTAATATCTCTTTTTCCCCCCCCTTTTTTTTTCCTGATCTATTTAATTAAAATATTTTATGCTGATATCATCCTGGATTTAAAAGAATTATATTTATATAACTAGCTGTTTCAGACTTGAGTTGGGTTTATATCCAATTAAAAAGGTAATTACAATTAATTTTGGAAAATGATCTTGATTCATAACAGTAAGAATTAGTATTTCATTGTGTGACAATAGTAATTCTGCTTCATAATTAGCTTTAAAATATTGTACTATATACAAGCCTACAAGCCACTAGCAGTAAATCTGTTTTGCATATCTGGATACAATTAAGAGATAAAACGGAATAATCTCATTATAGAGCTTCTTTGGTTTAATAGAATGTTAAAGAAATAAACAAACATCAGATTAGTTGAATTTCCTCTTGCTGCATGTCTGTAAGATGGTGTTTCTAATCGGACAGCCTGTGAATTTGTTCTGTTTCCTAAACATAAGACCTGTCAAGTGCATCTGACCGATGGTTTATAGAAGTTGAACGTGGCAACACTGACTGTTCCCTGCTATTCTGAGTACACTGTGAATTGAGACATGAAACGAAGCTACAGCTAAATCCCAATTAAAACCCTGATTTGAAGCTTAGGAAAGTCAAGGGGAATATTCCTACTTCCTGGGACAGGTTTGGATGAGACACAAAGGAGAGCTATAAAATGCCACCGATCTCATCAGCGCGTGTTGTAGTGTGCAGTCATGCAGTAGAACACAAGGAATAAAAAAGGAATAAAAGCCTTTCAAAACATAGACTTTTTTGGCAGTTCTTTTAACAACAGGCCCATGGAAAAAAAAGAGATGTCAACCTCTAAAATGCTGAGTTTAGTGTAGTAAAAATGGACTACATCTGTCGCTTATTTGAAACGTATATAAAAATGATGCTTACAATTTATGTATCGAGAGGCCTTCTTTGAGCATCGCAGAAGACTTTGCACCACTGATTCTTTTACACCTTCTGGAAAAACAAAAAAAAAATTGACTTTTTCGTTAAGAATAAATTGCCAGGAGTTTCATGAATATTTGCGTTAACATCTTCAAAACATTTCCGTTGGGAACTGGTAGGAGATTCCCTCTGGATGGGCTTTTCCAGACTGCTAACAGGAGGGAGGCATGGCTGCTCGGGTTTAGGTTTCAGTGTGTACTGGGTAGGGAAACACAGAAGTTGTTCTGTGCTTGGATATCCCAGCCTGGTCCTTTGTACATCCCTGTTTCCCCAGTTTATTTTTAGCCGGGGATTGCCGTCTGCGTATTCCAGCTCATCTTGCAATGGACAGGAAAATCCTGTCCTCTTGTTTGTCACCTTCTAGCCTTTGAGAATCATCTAGCTATTGCTTAGTGCTGGGGTTTGTTTACTTCTGTAAGAAATCAGACTTTGCTCACCAAAGCCACTGTTATCTGATAAGATCACCATTTACTCCTTTAATCAGAGCAGGCTTAATTATCTCTTCTGTATCATGTGTTTTTATGAGTTCATGGGAACAAGACAAACAAATGCTCAGGAAAACAGCGTTCTCTTAGCAAATATGTATGGTAAGAAGACACTTCCAAATGTCATATTCTCACAAGTCTTACCAATTACCACAAGTATCTGTGCTTGGGGAGAGCTGTGGAAACAGCACTGTTTCTCAGGCGGGCCCATGTGTTACTTGTTGGCAAGTACCAGCTTTTTAACGACAACATCTGTTAATCATCTTTGAACAAAGCTTTGCTGGGAGAGATTTAAGGAGAGGAAAGCAAGCTGTGCAAGTCTTGAGTGTGGATGGGGATGTTGCTCTGGGATTTGCACGGCTTCAGACGGGCAGGTTTCTAGGCAGAAGGGCAAAGAAGTGTCTCGGTATGAAGCTTGCTGCAAGCATGGCCTTACGTGAACTTGGAGAGCAGAATGAGGCCACTGATGTAAGTGCTTGTTCTGAAACCCTTACAGGACCATGAAGGGTGGCGCTGGTGGTGTGGAGAAGAGCCGGGATGCTCAGTGCCTTGCAGGATCAAGCCACAGGAATATTTACTAGGAGAGGGATGAGCATCCTCCTGTTCATTAAAAGGCAGAACAGCAACAGATTCCCATCGTGTCGCGCCTCCCCTCTGCTCAGAGAAAAGGAAAAATGATTCAGTCTGTTCCATGAAGAGCGGGGAGGAAGTTAGCGCGGGGGATTTCCGATCTCCAGCTGTGCTGCACAGCTGTATGTTGTGCTGAGGCCCCACCCGAGCAGTGACAACCAACATTAGATCTCTATTCCGGGAAATCACCAGCTGATTAGCCATTAAACAAAGCTTAGAGGAAATGTTTAGACCGGAGGCGGGGACCTGGGGTTAGTGCTGGCCCGTAGTCACCTCTAGAGAGCTGTAGGCTTTGTGGAAGTTGTGGAGCACTGAGATGAAGAAAGCTGGGGCTGGCACCTCCTCTCAGCATGGGTCAGCATGCATTCCTGTCCTGTCTGCTGAAGGGAAGGACACAGGTATCCATGGGCTTGCTCACAAGCACGTGTAGCCGGGCTGCATACAAACCTCTGTTTTGCTTATCCAACGCAAAACAAAAATTAATCCAAGCTTCTTGCTAGAGGAGCCTGTTACAATAACGTGCAAAGTCGTAGGGAGTGTAGCGAGTGCTGGACTACAGCTGTCCTCGTGCTGGCAAGGCAGACAAGCAGCATGGCTTAAGGAAAAGGTGTGTTTTATCCTACCCTTGGGCCTTCATCCGCTGAACAGTGTAGACAGAGCCAAAATGTCTGGTGTACATGAACTGTAGTCTTTGCACCGGGTTCACCCCTCTGTGGGTATAATCTGTGTATGTGTCACACACCTCAGTCCTCAGCCAGGACATGTGTTAACCCTGCTCCTCTGACGTGCCTTGGATCTCCAGATCGTTGGAAAAAAGAGATAAATGGAGTTTATCTTAGTTTATCTTTCCCTGTCTGGCTGCTTGCTCCATGTAGGGATGAGCTTCTGCTTTGTCCCCATCCCAAAGGCAGTGGGTTTCCATGGAATAACAAGACGTGCCTGAGCAGGGCTGTCCCTTTGGCACAGCAGATTTTAAACAGTATTTTAAAACCCTGTCTGTCGGTGCAGGCATCTGATAAACACATCCCGTGACATCCCAGCCAGGCTTTGAACATGACTATGTATCGAATGTGCTCTATTACTGTGGTTTTTGCCAAATCCAATCTCATCCAAACAATGGCTTTTTTTTTTTTTTTCTGCACTTCTTCCTAATTCTTCCGTGAAGCTCCCTCCCTTTAATAAGAACTTTCTGATTTCAGACATCTGCCTCCATCGAACATTCTGCTTATTGTCACATTTCAGTGCCCGAGTGGGAACCTATATCAAATTTACTTCGTTAGCACATTCAGATGATGTGATTCCAACCCTTGGCTTTCTTCTTGGCTGTTTAGGCACTCCACAGCTTCAATGCCTTTGTTTTGCTCTAGACGGAGTATCAGAGGAGATTATCCTGGTTGTAGGTTTCTTCTCCAGGGTGTATAAGGATAAAATTTTTTTTTGCCCCAGAATGCCTCTGTAAGTGTAGACGAGTAAATTCTCTTTTTTCTTAATGTCATCTGTCTGATCTGTATCTGCTCTCAACAGCTATGGAAAGTTAATGTAGTTTTCTCACTGCTCATGAATGTTTTCATTATCAGTCTTTTTTCTTTTTGAATATCAAGATTCTTTTATCCTTTATTATGTTATTATTCTCCCAGCTTGTCTGTCTTTTCTAGGCATCAATATTACTGTATGAGCTGTCATTTAAATTGTGCTTCATTTCCATTTACCCTGTTACAGGATGCACTTACACTTGTATTTATCCAAATATGTAATTGTACAGCTGCTGATTTTGTAATTATTAGTGCAAAACATCAATATTCTGAGATCATAATATCTGCTGGCAGTCAGCCACGCTCATCAGCTTCTCAGCACCACACGTCTTCTCTTTCCTCACAGATGATGCTAGCTTGCAGAAATACTGCACGTTCAGGGTCTTCCATCTTCCAGCTGAGAGAAACCTCTCCATCATGGCTCATCCCCTTCCCACTGCCTCACGCAGACGTTCTACAGCCTTTGTTGTACGAGGCCTTTTTATCTCCAGCTCCATTTTTAGAGAGCTGATAAATTCCTGTATCGCCTTTAGTGGAACTGTCTCGTTCTATCCACAGAACAGCACAGCAACGATTTAAGCCCTTTTATAAGGCCGATTTTAAAGAAACCTCAGTGGATTCAAAGCTTGATTTTTGTCCTTTGGGGTGGTTGGTAGAGATGAGCCTCTGCTAACAGGAGCAATGGGTGGTAGATCCACAGCTGCAGATTCCTGGCTTTGGCTCCCGTTGTAGAGATACGGTTTGGGATGATACAGGAGAGCAAAGAAAAGCAAATAATCAGGGTGAAAAGGAAAGATCTTGATTCACGCTGACTGAACTCGATAGAATCTGATCCTGAGATGAGTTCCTTCGTTCTTGTGATGTTGTCACGCTGTTATCCCCTAGGCACACTTGGCTAAGCCTTTCCCGGGGTGACGGTGACATTTCCTGCAGCCTCTGTTCTTGGCGAGTGGGATCAGGAGGCGGCTGAGAGGGGGCTTCTGAGAAGGGGATAGGAAGAGAGGACATTGCAGGGGGAGGGAAGACAGAAAACCAAAGATTTCCCCACCTCTCTACCCCTGATTAAATCTCTTTCACAATTTGCCAATGCAGGGATAAGGCATTATGTGACATTTTGGCATCCTTCATTGCACAGTATAATTTAAACTGAAATGCATATGAGAAGAACAGTATAATCATTCTTAATCCTTCCCCAACCTCAGCATTGAGGTGTAATGGAAGGGGATTGCAGTTCCTTCAGTTTTCCACTCCTGGACCTGAGGTGAGAGAGTTCCTGGTCACACCAGCTCTCCCCCTCGCATCCATGCAAGATGGGATCTTTTGCCACGTTGTATAAATGCCTTTCTATGTGAGCAGGTAAACACGTGGCCTGTAGGAATCTCTCCTAACACTGATCAGAACAGTATCCAGAGGAATAACAGACCAGGGGCCAGCTCTGTGACTGAACATCTTCAGTACTATCTTTGGTACTTTCAAAGAAGCAAAAAGGTAATTGGGGAAATGTAATTTTACCATTTCACCAGAGAAATGTAAATTACGGCGCGTTTTTGATCATTTTAGCATCGTTTAGACTAAATTAAAAGGTAAAAACATTTTAGTTGCCTAGGGTATAAAGCTTTCAAATGCACTATTCTGTAAGGGGAAATTAAACATTGGAGAGATCAAGATAAAGACATTTGGGACTTTGCTGTTCGCAGTAGTTCTGTATAAGCAGTCAGCAGAGACCACACTGTAGATTACTGAAGGGTAACGTGATTTCGCCCACCTTCTATTAAAAATATTACTGGTAATACGTGCCCTTTGAATGCACTTATTACAGCAGAACAAATTTTTCTAACTTTGTCAGCAGCGTTTTGTCTAGCTGCTTTCCACAGGAGCAGCTTGTGTACATGTGTTTCTGGGATGTGCTTTGAAAACAGCCCTAAACTGAAAACTCATTGCTCTGATCTTCCCAGTCGCAGAATCACAGGATGTTAGAGGTTGGAAGGGACCTCTGAAGGTCATCGAGTCCAACTCCCCTGCCAGAGCAGGACCAAAACTAGGGCAGATCCCTCAGAAATGCATCCAGACAGGTCTTGAAAGTCTCCAGAGAAGGAGACCCCACAGCCTCTCTGGGCAGTCTGTTCCAGGCTCTGTAACCCTCACAGTGAAGAAGCTCTTCCTCATGTTGAGGTGGAACTTTCTGTCCATTTGAATAGAATGGACTATTTTTAAACAAAAATGTCACAAAGCTGAACATCTTCAAACAGGAACAACATAGTGAAAGAGCACGAATGGAGGCAGCCTTGTACATGATGCCTGAAGCCAAGAAAGACAAGCTTCTGAGAAAAATTGCTTTACTAAACACACAAAGCAGAACATACTTCTCACTTCAGGCCAGGAGCAATCTGCAGGGAGATCCTTTGACCCCGCCGTCGTAATAGCTACTTCTGTGAGAGCCATTTGCAAGCATCAGGCTCGCACCCAGAGTGTAGAGGCCGAGCTAAATGGAGAGTAAAACTGATCCTCCTCAAGGAACTCACAGGAGCTGTGTGATTTAGATCCTTCTGACAAGAAATTCACTTAAGAGCTGCAATATCTCGGTCATGCCAAGGAGTGAGAGGATAAATGTGGAGGCTAAGGCAATTTGCCCCCAAAACGCCATAAAGCCAGAATTAATTAAGAGGAGTTAACAATGAAAGGTCCTTCAAATTACCTCGAAATGGATAACTGATCTAACTTAATGGAAGCTTAGTTTAAAATGCTAATGCCATTATGCTCTCAGTTATGGAAACAATCCTGCCAGCCGGAGGAAAATGTTCACCTGCGAGTTAGTGTCCATGGCACACGAGGGAACGCTTACCTGGTGATAGGGAAGTGACAGTGCCATCAGAGCCCTACAGCACATGGCACCTCTGTGGCCCTTGCCTTCTCCCTGGAGGAATCACAGACTGTTAGAGGTTGTAAGGGACCTCCAGAGACCATCAATTCCAACCCCCCTGCCAGAGCAGGACCAAAACTAGGGCAGATCCCTCAGAAATGCATCCAGACAGGGCTTGAAAGTCTCCAGAGAAGGAGACTCCACAGCCTCTCTGGGCAGTCTGTTCCAGGCTCTGTAACCCTTACAGTGAAGAAGTTCTTCCTCATGTTGAGGTGGAACTTCTGTGCTCCAGCTTGAATCCATTGCCCCTTGTCCTATCAGAAGGCATGAGTGCAAAGAGGTTGTCCCTGCCTTCTTGACATCCATCCCTCATGTATTTAGAAACATTCATTAGATCCCCTCTCAGTCTTCTCCTCTCCAGACTAAACAGCCCCAGGTCTCTGAGGCTTTCCTCGTAAGGCAGCTGTTCCAGCCCCTTCATCATCCTCATGGCCTCCGTTGGACTCTCTCCAGTAGATCTCTGTCCCTCTTGAACTGGGGAGCCCAGATCTGGGTGCAGCACTCCAGCTGAGGTCTCAGCAGGGCAAGGAAGCAGGAGAAGAGTAAAGAATGAAACCCAGTGAAGCTGGTTTGAAGCGTTTGCTTTGTTGGAGGATTTCCATAAGGTAACACCCCGAGCTGTAGCTGTGAGAAGCAACGTGTGTGCACCTGGGGGTGTCAGGAGGCAAATCCTCACGCGTTTCTCCAAGGAGCAAAGATAGTAAAAGCAAACCTAGAACCTTGCTTATTAGAAAGGTAAATTGTTCCAGGTTAATTAAGGTAAGGTTATGAACTACTGCAAGCTTAAAGGTTTTGAGAAGCCCTCTGTCCACCTCTCACTGCATATAGCAAGCCAAAGGCAGATAGTGCAGCTGTTTGGCAATAGAACCAATAGTCACTGACAAATGAACAGACAGTTTCTGTTTCTCCCTGCTGCCACCTTCCCTTGATTTATGATTCATGAGGAAAGCTTAAGCGGCCGCTGTTCTTTTAAAGGAGGACAAGAATTGCTTCAGCTTGTCTTCCCTCCCCTCCCTCTCTTGAACCAATGTTTCTTGGGGGTATTTTGTCTTTGCTTTTAGGGAGAAGATGCCTGGAGTACACCAGGTATGAATTCTGAGGTTTTCTATTCCTTGATTGTCCATTTTAAGGCATGATAATACTCCTTAAAAGAGTGCTGTTGTGCCTGAAGCCAACAGATAGGCCATCAGAATGTCTCAGCTGCAAAATTTAGGATCAAAACAATACCCTGAAAGAAAGCACAGTTTAGTTTTACAGTAACAGAGAGCACCGTTCAAATGCTCTGTACTCTATACTCAGTTTCCTACAAGAAGAACAGAACTTCAGGCTGAAATTCATCAACAGGATCGTGAATGTATAGGGCTAGGTCTGGCTGCCTTGAGATCAAGGTGCTTACAGCGACTTAAACCAGCTGATGGTCTTGCCCATGCTTAAATACCTTCCTTGAAAAGTATTCCAAGATTAAGCACCTCAGGAGGTGATTTTGCATCTGATTTATCCCACCGTGTCTCCTGTCTGATGGCTTTTAAGAGTGTTTATTTCTGTCCTTCCATCCTAAAAGCATTTAAGTAATTATTTCTGTGATAGTTAACCTTTTCCAGGACAGGCAGGACAGTTGACACCTTCCAGAGGCATTTTAGGGTGTTGTGCAGATTCAAGGAGGCTATAATGCCACCTGCTTGGAAATGGAAGCCTGGGACAGGATATAAGTTGCAGGACAGTGAAGTTAGAAGACTGTTTCTATGTGACATGCTGGAGCACGGAGAGCAAGTATGTGCAACCCAGGTGAAGTCTCTAAGGGTCTTTCTTCATCATAGTGATGGAAAAGGCAGCTGGATGCAGGATCCTACAGCACCTCTGCTATCTCCATTTTTAGCCTGCTTTCCTCCATTTGTTTCAATTAATTACCCCTCATGTATAGTTGTATCAGAAGCTTTTTTGGGGTTTTTTTTTTTTCTCCAAATTACATCTCTATTCCTAGTTAAGATTCCTGAGTGTCACACTCAGAAAATGCTATCTGTCTTGGTCTTCCTGTCTTTTAGGATTTCGACATGTTTTCTGACATTCTTTAGGCTGTCTCTCTTAATCAGTCTCTCAACCCCCCTGTTGTGCTTGTTCTTCTGCGAACGTCTAATAGTTTGTCGAGCCAAATTTGAATCCTTTCTAAAATAAAATCCCGTAAGGAACCAACCAGACTTTGAATATGACTAATCATCTAATCATTTGCCCCAGCAAACCTACCTTGCACAAGCACCAATGGGCAATGGAAAGCCCTTTGGGTGACTAGAAAGTAGGTGCATTGAAGTCAGCTGAGGAAGGGTGACATTCTGCGTGCCCAAGGCAGAGCTGTTATTTGCACGGGGAACCTCACAAGTTCCCAGCTCTCAAAACTGTTTGCCGTTCATCTCAAAGAGATTAAAGGAATTTTGCCACTGCGATAGGGAAAATGCCAAGTAATAAATCATCATCTGATATTTATAGCCCCAGATTCAGACTGGTGACTCAGACACACCGCTGACCATTTAGTAGTGAAGTCCTAATAACCCAATCTGGAGCAGCAGGGGAAGGAATAGCTTTGTGATGTGAAGCCGGACAAGTAATTTCCTATTTAAAATTTGATTAGATAAAATCTTTTGAACATGTGCTTGTAAAGGAACAGCCTGTTTAAATATGTATACTGCTGCAGCACATGCAGGAGGCTGCTACAACTACAGCCAGCACAAAGAACATTTGCACTCACCCGAACGTGCTGGGGGAGGCAGAGCGCCCAGGGCTAAACTATATCAGGATAAATCTCTTGCACGATGGAAACATTAGAGCTGATGGGGGAAATGCGGTTTTCATCCTGTAGCAAACCCACAGGCTTGTTTTGGTATTGAAAAGGTATCATTTTCCAAAACAGAAACATTTGGTAATGGATGCGATTGGAAGAACGTTAATTTGAGGGGCAGTTTTTCTAGGCTTTTAATACAAAGGGAAAAAAAAAATGGATTCAAGCTGGAATATTTTGCCACCTGTAAAAAAAAAACTGAAAGAGTTTTTAAAGCCATTCAGAAAGCTTGATATTTTCAGCCAGAAACTTCTTGATTTAAAGGCATTTTATTATAGATTCAGGAGAAGGAATAAAAGGCAGAACGAAACGAGGTAGGGGGAGTTTGGCCTGTTTCTGACCCAGTAATCACCACTGGGAATTTTGCTTTTGACTTAACGTGCAGGATGAGATCCCCACAGTAGTGACACTTGTGCCTAAGAGGCTGCCAGTGCAGTTCCTGCTCAGGAGGAACAGCAGCGACGAGCCAAAGCACACAAAATGACATTGTTTCAGGTTGAAGAACAGCGACACTGTCTTTTCCTCATATCCTGATTTATATAATTTACAGAGGTCATGGCAGCATTTCAATTGGTAATAAAGCACGCTGTCAAAACTGGGATCCAGGCCCATTTCAAGTTCAAGCAGAGAATCCCATTACAGAAGTCTAGTGCCACTGTAGCCAGGCTGGAATGTTTTATTGCTTATCATAGAAAGTACTCGCAGGCTAGTCCTGGGAATTGAAAATACTTCCAGGTTTTAATAATATTACTATTTTTGAAAGTGACCAACTACTCACTTTCACTGGAAGTTAAGTTTTTTCTTTCTCCCTTCATGGACCACTTCATTTTTCATTAAAGCCCCGGGGATTTGCTTGTTTGTTTGTGTCTGTAGTGTGAAAAACATTCCCGTGTACCAGGCAGTCTGGTAACTACCTGCAGCATCGGTGTTCATTCCACTGACCTCGGGTGGGGGAATTTCTCCTGGAAGTTTCTTGCCTTACCCATGAGGGTGGGTTTTCTGCTACACTTCTCAGGTTCAAAAAGACGTTTCCGTTCAGTTCTCCCAGCAGAACCTGTTTTTGTTCAGGTTGAAGGCAGGGATGCTACTGCCTGCTAGGGCTCTCCCACTCCGCATCCTCCCTGTGGGATCACCACCATCCTCAGGGCTTTCATTACAGCCCTCCAAGTTACCTGCCTGGGTTTTGCTTTACCAAAGTGCAGGGAAACCCCTGAGCATCAACATAGGCTCCTTAGTCATGAGCCTTAGAATCACATTCAGTTTGTGTTTGGAGGCTTGTGCCATTCTTGGATTGGGGCTATCGCATCTTTCTGTATTCTTCCCATCAGATGAGGGTGTGGGGGGCATTGCCCCGTAAGAAAACCAGGCAGCTTTTCAAGGATCTCACCTGTTGAAGTCCAGTAATCCACAGATTCAGTAGTTACACGTGAACCGTGGGATCATAGAATGGTTTGGGTTACAGGGGATCTTTCAAGGTCATCTGGTCCAACCCCCCTGCAGGGAGCAGGGACATCTGCAACTAGAGCAGGGTGCTCAGAGCCCCAGCCAATCTCACCTGGATTTTCTTCAGGGATGGGACATGGAGCATCAATCTGGGCAACCTGGGCCAGTGTTTTACCACACTGATTGCAAAAAAAATGTCTAAATTGGCCCTCTCTCAGTTGAAAATGGGAGAACTCTCATCTTCTCTCTCTCTCAAACACATACACACATCCACCCCCCCTGCCTTCCCACCCCTAAACACTCACTGGTGTATGTTGTTCCCAGTAGCCTTCTGATCCCATGGGCTTGGGCATATGGATTTCTTCCAGAGCAGAGTGCTTCCTGCTCTGGTCCTTTAGTGCTTAGAGGGGATTCCTGCACCGGTGAGCAGCGTGAAATTCCTCTGAAAAGAGCATCTGAGTGCAAATCTCTGTGGTTTGCAGTGAATCTGTTAGATGTGCAGTCCTACCCGGTGGAGCAGGAAAGTTCCTGACTGTTTCCTGACTGTTTTAAGGTTTTGACTCACTTGACAAACTCCACATGGATATCATGAACTGGAAAGAGCCTAATCAAAAAAAAAGCCCTGCTTTAATCATATTTCAAGGTCTTGTGACATCTCAACAGATCCTTGACAGCTTGTCAGTGAAGGAAAAAGATGCATGACGCTAATAGGGACAGGACAGTGGTTCGATTCCATACCCGAGTGCTTCTCCAGGAGATGCCCAGTGGGAGCCTCCCCATTAATCCAGAAAACCCCAAGTAATCAGTGTCCATCCAGGAGCCTGAAAAACCACAATCCTTTTGATTTAATGCAGAAGCCTGGGTCCTGTCAGCTGAACTTCCCGCTTGAAAATCAGTTTGCATCCTCTTTGTCGAGCAAATTTGCATAATCTGTGTCACAACAAAAACTGGAAGTGTGTTGTACCAAAGAAGATTTGAAATGAATTTTTTTTAAACGGCAGATAAATCATAAGCTTATTTTTTGCAAACTATATGAAAATATATCGCCGACTATATGAAAATATATTGCAAACCGTAAAGAAGTCTACTCAAAGGAGTAAATACACAACCACAGAAAATGTTTTTGTCTCTGTATAAATACACCGAAGCCCCATCAATCTGCAGAATACATCAAAAGAAGGGTTTAGGAGAAATAAGCAAATTATAAATTCCCAGTGACAACTTTGTTCCAGAGATTATGCAAACATTATGTATGCTTCAAGTAGAGCTGCGTTTTATTAAAAATGTAACTCACGATAACATAGATGTAACATTTGAATAGCAATTTAGAATTTTTTATTATTCTCTCCGTATAAAATAATATTGAAGAAATGAATTGAGCTAACACGAATGTATTCAATATGCATGAAATTTCTATTTAGCCTGTAAAATGCAGAGGGGATAGATAGTGGCCATTTCCCAGCACTGTAATTACTGTGTCACCATTTGTAAAGCATTTATGTAAAGCACAATACTTCTGACTAACCATGTACAAACTCCCTGCATCTTGTTAAAAATCAAATCATGGAGTTCAAGTCCTTTGCGTTGTGCTGGTATCGATGAGCGCGGTGTGATCCGTCACTGCTTTTATTTCATGCCATCAAACACAATCCCTTCTGTGTCTGCTCTTTTTGGACAGACTTACATATTGTACCTTAATGTTGTAATGTTTCAAAAGCAGCAGACTACTGTAAAAAAGGGAATTCTTCCTTATTTTTTTCTCTTGTGCTACAAAGAAGGCTTGAACTCTGGCGCGGGCATGTCTTTACTTAAGGGTTCTTTCTCCTTTTTTTTGCAGAAGTGCATTGATCATAGAGTCATAGAATTATTATGGTTGGAAAGGATCTCTAGGATCATCAAGCCCAACCTTCATCCCAACATCTCCCTGACCGCTATTTTCCTGAAAGAGCCTTAGCGTTAAATCCTGGCGATGATCCCTTTTCCATACTGGTCACAGCTATTGGAAACCAGATAAACCCTAACCAGTTTAGGAGGTTAACAGGCAAAGTAAAAATTCTTCCCTAGCAAGCCTTCTGGCTCCCTGCTCTTTCATTCACACCTCACACATCTCTCAGGGGTTTGTGAGTCGGGATGACGCGGTTCTAACCCAGCTTGCGAGACAGAGCCTTTCCCTTCCTCCTCTCCTCTCCAGGAGTGGCCTCTGGCACGGGCAGGGGCTGGTGCCCTTTGCTGAGCCCCTGGGCACATCTCGGGGTGGCTGTGGCAGGGCAGGTTCTGGAGGAGGCTACGGTGCCGGGAGGCACGGGCAGAAACTCCAGGCACGGGCAGAAACTCCGGGCACGGCGGCCTCGGCACGCAGACGGCAACTCCCTCTCCCTGCTCCCATCCGGGCACGTTCCTGTGGCATCAGTGATGCTGAACGAGTTGATCTTCGCCCTCAGCGAGGCTTAAGAGCTTGAGGCAGAGCCGTATTAACCGCCAGTAAATGTGTGTTTGAGCACGGCAGGTAAGCTCTCAACTGCCTCCACCTCGCTCTTGCAGAAGCAGCAGATGTGTAATCTGTTTCCTCCCGGGGTCTCGCCCGGCTCCCGGTTATCCTGAGCGTGTTATGCACAGCCTACATGAACATGAATTGTACGGCTTTTGTTCTTGGAAGGTGTTAAGATATTATGAGCTTAAGGAGATTTGTCCTGAAAAGAACTTAGGGAAAATTGCCCGGCGTTAATGCCTTCAAATGCCCATCATCAAATGCGCGGCTGCTAAACTCCCCGGCGGTAGGTGGTAATGTAATTGATGAAGCCATGGGAAGCTCACACCTTTTTCTTGAAAGTCCTGGATTAATAGTCTATCTTAAATTCCTCAGGTGCTACTCAGTGCTAAGGAAAATGAGTTGTTAGAGGTTGCAGATAAATTGAATTTGATTATTGCCGTGTTTTCATAGAATCGTAGAATGGTAGGGATTGGAAGGGGATCATCGAGTCCAACCCCCCCTGCTAGCATTGAAATTTTAATTACATGCTCTTTAGGAATGTTTATAGGCATTAATAAGGGGGATCTTATTAATGCTTATCAATATCTGAAGGGTGGGTGGCAAAGGGAAGGAGACAGTCTCTTTTCTTTAGTGCCCAGCAACAGGACAAGGAACAACGGGTATAAACTTGAGCATAAAAGGTTCCACCTCAACGTGAGGAAGAACTTCTTCATTGTGATGGTGATGGAGCCTGGCCCAGGCTGCTCAGAGAGGTAGACTTTTAAGACCTGCCTGGACCTGATCCTGTGTGGGCTGCCCTGGGTGACCCTGCTCTGGCAGGAGGGTTGGACTCGATGATCTCCAGAGGTCCCTTCCAACCCCTACCATTCTGTGATGCTAGGAAAAAATAAAGAAATGGGATGAAATGAAATGGCTACAGATTAATAATACGGTGCACCAAGAATGATGTTTTTATCATTTTTATTAGAGTTGGACACGTGAATAATCTAACTGACCAAAAGAAAAGTAACTTTTCACCATGGACAACAGGAGTCACTTCCCAAAATCCAAGTCGTGCATAGAAATAAACAAAGCCTCCACATGGGAACTGCTCAGATACTTTTAATACTATTCAGCTGCTAAACCAGCTGTGCGTACAGTAAACTGGGAACAGTCATCTTTTTTTCCCAGTTTGCTCCGTTATATTGTAAAATGACGTTAGGAGTGAATCTCAGGGGCTTTCTTGGGAGCCTCAGCTTCAGTCGTTCCTGGAGGGACACAACGATTTGATGTCTCGGCTAGAAGCAGATGTGTCAGTGTGTGTGGATTAATGGCACTGGGAATGGTTGTATTTTTAATACTCTCGGAGACTATCAAGGCTTTAAGGTTGGGGATGTGTGTATATTTCTCTTTAATTAAATAAGTCACCTTTGAGCTGACTGTAATAAGAGTTTCAGATTGGGTCCTTAGAGTACCTGGAGGTATTAAAAACCTATGGCATTTTTTTCAGATCCACAGGGTAGTTCTAGTTCAGTGTGGAACGGTCCCCAGATAGTGGTGCTAAGGGTTTGGATTCTCTCCAGCCCTGGAGAAATGTGGAGCCCCTGTCCCTGTGATCCTTACACAAAGACATTCTCATTCACCTCTGGAATTGTGAGAACCCTGTGGTGAACTCCCACAGTTGTAATTTTCCTAAGTTCTCTTCTTTTTCAACCCCAAATCTTCCTGTTACTACAGTCAGTCAAAAAAATTCAGACTATTAAAATGCCAAGATGTTAACGTAGCTCCACAGGATCTGTCACCTTAGTTAACATCAGCTAAGTACCTGCCTTTGGTATTTTCATCCTTTGAATATGTATTTAAAAATCACACGAGTTTGCAGTACAGTAGCACACTAGCCAAAAAATTAATTGCTGTATATAGTGAAGAACATACATTGGTATCATGTGCTCTATTAAAATAAAATTATCTCCAACTATAAATAATACTTATTTAAAAATTTCTACCAGGTCATCTTTGAAGATGAACAGACGTGGCCCTTTGCCAAAAGAACAATCAGATTTTCTGCTGCAGAATATATAGAAAATCATAACAAACTTAATTACCTGTACCACTGCTAAAGGCCCTTCATATCTTAGCACTCCTGAGATTTAGCAGATTGTATCACATCTTCCTGATTAACTATTCTGAGAAATGAAACATTCTACCTTACTGAAATTAAAAAAAAAATATATATATTAGTTCATTTTAAAAGAAGACAATATGTGAACAGCTTCAGTTTAAAACAGTGGAACAGCTTATGGTAAGTGTTTAAACTTCAGTGTATTTTTTGCTCAAGCTGCATGAATTGTTTGTGCCATGTGAATAAATGTCAGCATAGCTTTAATTTTCTCAGAACTCTCATCTCTTCAGCCTCTCTTAGAGGTCAGTATCTCTGCCCCATATTATTATATTAATATTATTATTATTGTTGTTATTATTACTTATTTTTAGGTTTTTCTCACAAGAAACAGTACGATGATTCCTTTTCACAATTTCTAGAGCCCAAGAATCCATGCAGTATTCAGAATCTCTTATTTTTATCTGAAATTATTGGGCACTTCTGTCACGCAAGTACATCTTAAGATCATCAGAAGACTCATATCTGATTTTTCTCTGAGGGACATTAGAGGAAAGCCCAGGTGCTGGAGCAGGTTGCCTTGGTAGGAAGCCTTTCCTGGTAGGAGCTGAGGGAAGGAGAACCCCAACCATTCTGCATCTTTGCATTCATATGGGATCCCATTTAATCCCCTCCTTTCACCCGCCTTCAGCGCGTGCTTATCAGCTGAATTACTGTCTGTTTGCTTTCCCAGCTGCGTGTTCCAGGCTTGGATTACTCTGACTTTAAAAAGTAACACTTGTTTAATTAAAAGGAGTTTCCAAACTGTCACTGGAGTGACAGATGCAATAACTGGAATCATCCAGCCCCTCGTTTCTTCTCTGCTCTCTGAAACACCCAACGCCAAGAAGAAAATTAGCAGTACTAAGCTTACGAAAGGAAAAAGAAATAATAAACTGGCTAAAGTGAAAAGCAGCATTGGTAGGTGTGTCAGCCCCATAGCAACCTAAACCAACTGAACCCAGAAGTCCTCCCCGCTTCATTTGCCATCGTACCCACAAGTGTCAGATGTCATATTTCTATCGCTCTAGAGTATCTCAAGTTAAACTTTTAATCCTGAAAAAATGATCATAAAACCTATTGTGATGCTTCAAGAGCGCCGTGAAAGTAAAAAAGAAAAACCTGTTTCCATAAAAGCAGATTCTGTAGTGGAATTATGGCCCTGGTGAAAAACCTTCTCCATTTCAGGATGCTTTAAGGTGTGCTTCTTGGAAAGCTTGCTAATATTATACCTCGGCATATTGTCTGCAGGCGCTGGACACAATCCTCTGGGTGTGCAGAAATTAGATAAGGAATAATTCTTTCACATAATAGTATCCCTTGTGTAGCCTTCTGTGCAACACAACACAATTAATGCAGCTCCTCAGAGCTTATCTTCTGCCCCAGCATTAGAGTGTACTTCTCCTGCAATTTACCCGGGCAACAAATATTTTCTTACTTCATTGTGGTAAAAAGTCCAGCGCTGATAATTTACTGAGCAACTTTAATTCCAGAGTCAGCCCATAATTCCACGTGTGGTTTTGCAACATACAGGTCACTTGGGTTAAGTTGAACAGGAAAAAATAAATATTCCCCAAAAGCAAGGATGGTGATGCGAGGGTGGTGATGCTGCCTGCGTTAGGTCCACCTCGGATCACGGCTCAGAAGCCAGGACCTCCATCCTTATGAGAGCTTTTGTACATAGATTATTTATATATACATATATATATTTATGTAGACGCAGTGTTGCTGACCTGTAATCCAAATGCTCTGTTACTCATGAGGCTGTAAGTTCTTTCTGTCTGTGTCTTTCTAAATATAAATTACCGTTAATTTTTTCTTTGGGGGATTCATGACTGCAGTTCAGGCCTGAAGGGAAAGAGAAGAATATTCTCATATATATATATATATTTTCTCATATATATATATATATAGTGTATATTCCCCACTAAGACATTTGGGTCTCTGTTTCCAGTTCTGTGGATTCACTGGCACGGTTGCAGAGCTGAGGGACTCTATAGCAGCATACTGAAAAGTGTAGCAGCTCTTCCACTTTACTGCTCTCTTTTTAGATAGACAGCTTTTGCCATGGGCTTTCCTAGCTTTTGCCGAGTCTTGAGTTGACTTTCAGTATCTCACACTCTACCCTCACGCTCCTTAGTCACTAGAATCTACTTAGTTATCCCTTTTTCCATCAATTGCAAGTGCTCCGCTCATTTCTGGTCTGATCTTTATCCCATTGTGCCACCAAAAGCTCCCGAGGGAACCTGGCCATGAGCTGATGCAGAGCCACGATCACCTCACATAAATTCTGTGCTGACAAACCACCACTGCCAAGTACTCGCATCTTATGCTTTTAGGTGCTTAAAACACAGAACCTGGGTTTGGGTTTTTTTGGCTTTTCAGGCCCAGGTGGCACCAGCCTTTAACTGCCTTGAGCGTCCTCACCTGGGATCCCCCTCAGATGCCCATCAGCTGTGGGCACAGGAGCCCCATTTAAGGTCCACAGGAGACCTTCAGGAGGAGTTTGGGCTGCCTGTGCCTGCAGCTGAATAGTTTGCCTTTCCTGCTTTGACCTTGGAGTGGTTATTGCTGTGTGTTTTGCCTGATGCTCACCATGGGATGTGCTGCCCCCCCTTGCCTGGCACCATGGGATAGCACCTTGGGGCTGAGCTGGCTGCTTTCCCCCCGCAACTGCAACAGGTAGGAGGAAGCTGAAGAAGTTTGCACTCAATACAAAAAGCAATGCTGCTCTGTAGATATGTGTGAGGCTGAGGAGTTGCAGTATAATCTTTAGAGCTTTGGGGAGTAGAGAACCTTGAGATCTTCTTAACAGAAACAGGCAAAAGCTCTAGGGACTGGGGAACCTGGGGCAGGAGTCAGGTTTGTTCGCACAAGAGCACTTCATTTGGCAGCTTCTAAATGTGCTGTTACAGCTCTGACTCTGCTGATGGTTTATAACTGTAGTTACTCTGAGTTTTGTGATGAAAGGTCAGAAAGTGTTCCTTTTTTGGTCGGTTGGGCTTTTTTGGTTTGTTTATTTTTGTTTTGTTAAGGCAAAAAAGCTTCTCAAAATGCTTGTGACTAGCACTGCCACTTAATTGTGTTTGACTTTGCTTTTCAATGGGCTTTGGCTGAGCCCTGGCTATTCTGCTCTCAATCTTTGAGCACTCTGTGCCTGTGGCATGTCCATCCCCTGCACTGGCTTTCAGTGGAGGTGTACCTTGCTCATGCAGAGCTTCCCATCCATCTAACAGCTCTCATGGTAGCTATTAAGGGGTGCCCCTGGCTTGTTGCAGCTGTAGGTGGGCAGTGTAGACGTGCTGCAAAGGGTTTGGTGTGCCAGGAAGGGCCCGTGTAGCTCTAAGTATGTTACAGAAGATGGGCTGTTACTGTTTAAAGGTGAGAGGGAGTTGGGATGCATTTCAGTTCCCTACTAAATCTGCACTCATGTGCTGGATGGCCAGTCACAGACTCATAGACTGGTTTGGTCTGGAAGGGACCTCTAAAAGTCATCTAACCCAAGCCCCCTGCAGTGAGCAGGGACATCCTCAACTAGCTCAGGTTACTCGGAGCCTTGTCGAGCCTCACCTTGAATATCCCCAGGGATGGGGCCTCAGCTACCTCCCTGGACAACCTGTTCCAGTCTTCCAAGTCCTAATAGTTGTGGTATTTCCTTCCAAACAAGCACCATTTCATATTGCTTGGGTAGTCTTCTCCAGCCCACCTACTTGCATGGTTTCCATTACGGCTGTACTGGAGCTCCGTAGTCTTTCATCTGTTTTCCTTATTATGCCCCCAAGACTTGTTTTCTTAATTTTACAGCTGGAGAAGTGGAACAGGCAGTGAGTGGGAAACAGGCCAGCCATGCTGCACGAGTTATGGTTTGCAGTGGTTTTAAGCGAGACTCTTTAAAATATAATTAAAAGCTTTATTGTTCCTTGATTAATATGCCGCTCCGTTTATAGCGTAATGCCACATTATCCATATTGTTTCTCAGCCATTTCACAAATATTTCTATGCTGTATTTATTTTGGCAACTGCTGCCAGATGTTGACTGTATGAACTCTTTCCAGCTTCCAGACAGAACAGCAATGCAGCTTTTAAGAAGATGCATTCCTGCCAGAGTCCCATGATGTGAGGAGCTGCATCGTCCCCTGGGAGGCCTTGCTTGCCCCCAGGCATGCCGGGCTGAGGTGATGGGGAGCAGAAGGGTGGCCAAAGTTGTGGGTTTAGACTAGCCATTCCTCAGCACCAGCATTGGCAAAGCAGCCAGGGTCTCCTGACCCACGTTTGCCACCTCGCTGCGCTGCTGATCACCAACGGTTTCTTGTCGAGGGGAGAGCAACGCAGGAGGGAAGGTGATAAAGGGAGCAGAATGATCAGCTGTACCCTCGTTGGTAGGTGATGGGGCTGAAGCAAACCTGGGCAGGTGAATAGGGATTTCAGCGTGTGTCTCAATCCTGTGGAGCTCCAGGTAGAGAGAAACCTTTGGAAAGCATGGAGTGTGACCTAGCCTGCTGTGCCCACCTTGGCACAGCACTCAGTGTTGGATGCTCTGGAGATCCGGGGGGAGCAGCAGGACAGCATACTGGTTTCAGTTGTGTGAATACCAGTGTGTTAGTTTGAATTACTCAGAATAAACATCTGTGGAAAGACACAGTTTAGGCCAAGCTTTTGAGTGATGTAGTTTGGCAGGGCTCGAACAACCAGATACAAATCTCATCCAGACCTGTCAGTTTAAGGTAGACATTAGATGGCTGACTCCATGCTGCTGAAGCTTTTGGGGGAAACAACTGGTTTGTGTTGTGTTCTGTGGCTTACATAATCTTGTTTGGTGCTCTATGTGCCAGCTTCATGTCTGGAGGAGGAGTTTGAGCCTCGTTTGTACTATGTGAAGGATGGTTTTCCTCTGGAAAAGGGAAGGGAAAAAAACAAGCAAGCAGTGACTTAATTTCTATAGTTGTGGTTTGTTTTGTTTTGTTTTTTCATCTGGTCCCTTTGCTCTGAACTTTAAGACAGAGAATCTATGATAACTGCTTGCTGTTCAGAGCTGGACAGATGAAAATTGCCTGGACAGTCTGAAATATGGGTCTGCTGCAAGTATTGACACCCTTCACGGATTCTGACATGTTTTAAGTGACCTGTCTGGAGCAGATAGGAAATTTGAGGCTGCTAGGCAAAATGAATGGAACAAAACCAACCATGCCCCTTCCAGGCATCTGCTCTTCCATGGAGTGGCTGTCACTCTTGGGGGTTCAAGGCATAAACTGACCATGAAGAACGGTTAGCGTGTACCACCCGTCCAGTAGCTCTCTGCCACTAAATCAAGCACTTCATCCCTTGCAGTGTTTCTCCTTTCTTACTGCTTCTGGTAACTGTCAGAACTCAGAGTAAATGAAGTAGTCATCTGCTGCAGTGTGTTCTTTTGGGATAGGCTTTTCCCCCCAATGGAACACCAGAAAATGTAATTTGATTGCTGCTAATTAACAGACCGGCCATGCCTCTGGTAGTTATGTGGATTAGCAACCTTTATGCTGCATCATTTGAGATATTTATATTGCTGCCAGGCTGCAACACGGAGGACCAGATAGCCCGTTTGTGTGTTGTGAGGCACTTTCAAGCTGAGGAGATCATTGTGCTGTTGAAATCGCTTATGTAAAATATGTCATCTAAGGTTTTGCAGACCATAACTCAGCGAGCAAATACCATAACCCTCATTTTATTAGAGCAAGAAACTGATTAGCAGACATTCTGCAACATGACCGAAGGGACTGGAAACCATCTCGAGAGCAAATTTAGATTCCATGGCCAAGTGCACAGACCATGGTAGGTCAAGGTTAAGGATGCAGTCCCTGCTTGGAAGCCTTTCTCCAGAGGGCTGTGTAGAGGCAAATCTCTTCCTCCTTCCACTCCCCAAAGCAGAGCAGATCCAATTACGGTTTCTATCTTCTCATTTCAATCTTTCACTTCACCCACACGTAAGCCCTGCTCACCAAACGTCTGGGTGAAGTCCCAGCCCCAACCATTTAAAGTGGGAGGCAGGGCCATGCAGCTGCGTGGTTCACTAGGGGATCACTGTGATCAGATTTTGTCCTGTGCTTGGTAAAATGAACCTTCTGGCACATGCAATTCCTGGAGCTCACCCTTTCTTTTATTCCCATCTCTGTCCTCTTTGAGTTTAATATTGCTGACTTACTCTGGTTTTTGTCTAAGTCAAGCTAATGAACACCAGGTCCAGCAGTGGTTTAATAAACAAAAGCCACAACACCAAATCAACCCAAAAGAATCTTATCTTTGGCTTCTGCAACAAAAAAAATCAACCTACAAGAATCTTATCTTTGGCTTGATGTGTTGTGAGCAGTGTTACTTTATTTAAGGGTCCTTTAAAGGACAAACTAAACAAATCACCACTTAATCTATGTACACCCTTCAATTATATTATGCATAGACCATCTTTTTTTTCCTTCCTACCAGTCACTAGTTTCGTTGTTGAGGTTTCTGGTTGTGTGGTTTTGAGTGGTGTTTTTTTTTAAAGATTTCCTCTTAAACATGTTGAAATAGGTAGTGGTCTAAGTTTTGGCATTGCCATGAGCCCATGGCATGGCATGTGGTTACACAGCTTCTATTGCTGTGCTGGGGGCTGAGCTCTGCCCTGCTCAGACACCCAAGGCAATGCCTTCTCTTGGGTGATGAGGGGGGAAAACTCTTCGTCTGCATTTGTTGGGAGGAGAGTGGATGTCCTAAAATACCCAGTGAGTTATCTTCAGGTAATTCATGATAGCAGAGTCGGTTAGTGAACCATCCTCTGGCCATGCTCATTTAGCCTACAGCATGGGCTTGCACTTGAAGGTATTTTCTCCAGAGCAGAATAATTTGTGTACAGGCCTCTGTAAAGTGATGACTTTGGAAAGGGGTGAGGAGAAGGAGCTGTGGTGATTTGTAGAGCCTGGGTAGCAAGGATTTGTGTGTTTCCCCCTCTTTGACTTGCTAGCCATTTTTCTCACAGAGCTCGTGAGATGTGGATAGAGAAAAAGGATGCTGAGCCATTTTTTGTGTGTGTGTGTGCTACTAGTTTGCATATGCTGCACATTTTCCTCAAAATTAAGCGCGTTCATTTGCAATGTTTCCATTCTTTAATTAGGTTTACCGATTGCTAATGGGAAGAAATGTGCTCTTTGGTTTTTGAGGATAGTTTATGCAAACGGCCTGTGCAATATATCTCTGAGCGTGGAGGCTGGTTCGTGGTGTTCCTCTAAACTAACAGGGCTAAACCTCTTAATATATGTCATTTTTTTCACAGCTATTGGATCATTTCTGGCATCTGAAGGAAGGTTTTTATTTTTTATTATTTTTATTATAATGAGCTGACATCAGAGATGCATGGAGATAATGCAACAGCATTGTATATGCCTGGTCTTTTGCTGTTGGTAGTGGATTAGCTGTTCTTTTTTTTTCCACTCAGACCAACTCTACGAAGCCAGCTCCAAAAAACAACCCTCATTTTAACCGTCAGTGAAAACTCACTCTAGAGGCTCTGTTTAACAAGTAATAATTTTTATCAGATGTGCATAAACATTACTGTTTTGGGAAGCTACCATATCAACAAAGCTAGACTTTTCTCTTAAGGTTAGTATTGTACAGAAGGTCTTGGTAGCAGCAGCAGTGCTAGTTGGTGTTTGGGAAGAGGCTTTAATTCCTCTTTTCCAAATCTTTGGAAGCTCCTTCCACTTGTTGCTATTTTGGGGGCTTCATCAGTTTATTCTAAGCATCTGTGGATACGTCATGATCCTTTTGCTTCCTTCTAAAGTACATTTGCCCTCCTGCTTGGCTTATGGTGCAGATTTGTTTTTTTTCTTGGGGACTGTGTCAACTCAGGAATGCAAGTGACTGTGTGATGGATGCTGTGGCCAAGGCTTGAACATGCAACTAATCAGGACCTGTTTCCTTATCACTGGGTCTGGCAGCAAGCGAGGCTGCTTTGTCCTTTGCTCCCCAAGCTCCTATTGGCAGCGGCAGTTGCTGAGAGCAAGCAGAGATTGCTGATATGTTCCAGGCTCAGTCTGCAGCCTACGTTTCTAGCCACAGACTAGCCAGACAACTCTGCTGATTCAGAAGAAACACATTTAATATCAGAAAGCCTGAAGGGGAGGAAAAAAGTCTGAACTCAAAGCACAAGTCAGAGTACTACCCAATACTACTGTTGGTCCTATTTATTGAATTCCTATATGCAGAACATCCCAGGCACCCCTTTATGATGGGGTGGTTACTACCAGCCTTGGTAGAAGCTGTGGTAGTTCACATGACCACTGGGATGTAATGAGATCACAAATGACAGCGAGATGCCTGTGTACTCTAACTCAGAATGTCCAAAATGTGATGCTCAGCCCCCAGACCTCTTACCAACAGGCTCCAGGGAGCTGGCTGCAGCTTGGCTGCTGGGTTTGCCCTCTCAGAAGTGCAAGTGATAGGTGTCTGGTACCCTGCAGTTGCCAGGAGGCTTGTGGCCTCCACTGGAGGAGAACATCTAAACCTGTGAATGAGAAGGATGCTGGATCTCTAGCCAGCTTCTCTGTTAAATTCCTGCTTCCCTTTTGGAATATGCTATTCCAGTACCTTAAGAAAACAAAACCAAACGAACCAAAACTAACTGAAAAAAAACCTGAACTCCACTTTGTAGTGGTCAAAAAACTACTTAACAGTGTGGGCTCAGAGCAAGCTGCTGAGTAGCCAGCGGGGCTGTCCAGAACTGTTTTCAGTCCTATCAGTGAATCACTCTTCATATCAGAGTACTCTTCTATCAAAGAGTTGCTCTTTCATTGTTTTTAAGACTCATCTTCTGTTACTTAGGGCTGAGGAATGTTTCCGACCACGTACTGATGCCAACAGAAATTAAACTACATGCAAACCAAAGCCACTTTCTGTCATGTGGGAAATCCTTGTATGCAGTGCTGGGGGAAACAGGGTAGAAGCCCCAGCAGTGGTGTGGCTGCCGTGTCAGTAACTGGGGCTGTTCCTTGGCTTTAGATGGGAAGGAGAGCAGGAGGTGGTGTTTAATTACACCAAAGCTGCTGGAATATCAGGCTTCTACTTGGAGGTAGACATCCATGCTCTCCTCGGAGCGGGGATATCTGCAGGGGTAATTTACTCCTTGGTCTGTGGAAGAAGTTGCCCCAAGGATGTGTCCCCTGCCCTTGGCTGCAGAGTGATGCAGAGCAGGGCTTACGCTGCTACTTTGCTAGCTGGTGGTAGGTGAGAGGGATGCCACCTTCCAACTGAGAAACAGAGATGCTGCCGACTTTATTTCCTGATTGCCAGGAGAAGAGTGAAATGTATCTTGCAGAATAACTTGGCTGTGCTCCTAACAAAGCCAGATAAATAATACTATGACTTTTTTTTTCCTTTTTACCTGACGTGCTCAAAGGAGAGGGGAGAAGCTCTACTGAATAGGAATGATTTTTGAGGCCAACGCACGTTACTGTTGGAAGGGGATTATTGACCAGAGGCGTGACCACATCTTGTTCTACCATGTTGAAATTCTGAGTGCTGGAAAGGGGTTTGACAGAAATGGGCTAGACTTCCATGGTCACCACGATGAGCTCTTTATACCAAAGAAATTAAATTATTGCCTATGAAAGCGTTTGGCCTTATGAGCTTACTTCTATTAGCTGAAATTATATAGTATCATGCATCTTGGTCACAGGACTGTTTCTAAGGCATTAAGTTGCTTCCTATAATTTAACTCTAAATACTGTCAAATATCCAGGAGACATTATCAGGCCAAAGGGACTCAACACTGGGGTTATTGTGCCAAGGATCCTCACTATGAATTTTAAAGTAGGAGAAAAGAGTGATTGCTGTGCTGTTCCACACTGAATCTGGTTTTCTTCACGGTGGGTTTTCCCTCTGCAAACCATGTCAGGAAGAACCAAAACTGTGATCCTTGAAGACTGTTCCCCTTCCCTCTTACAGAAACAGTTCTATCATTGCCAAGGAGCTTGTACGTTATAAGGTAAAGGAAGGGGACTAAGCTGTGCTGGTGTAACCCTCTGGTATCCCTGTGCTCCCATGAGGGTCTGTCTGGTTTAATGTGAATCAACACCCCCGACCAGAAGAGTTTTATCAGCACAAAGGCAGACACAGAGCAGATATGAGACACAGCAGCTCTCTTTTGCAGTACGTTACGTGAATCGTGGGGGGGGAAGCCTCTCAGTTTTGTCACAATCTGTGCCTTTTCTAATAATTTAAAAGCTTGAATTACTTACATGTGGAGCTAAAATAGCTCTAAGTGCATTTTTATTGCCTGGCTCTGGAGCTGCCATTTACAGGTTTACAGCACTAATGCTTTTAAATAACAGGAGAAGGAGTATATGTAGTGGTGTTAGAAAATGATAGATGCCCTGTTATTTGGACACAAGTAAAGCACTAAAAGCCCTGTTCTGTTTTCTGTGGGAGATTTTCTTTTGCATGCCCCCGTTTGTTTTAAATATCCTCCAGTGGGCTAGTAAACATTGAGAGGCTTTGAATGTGTAAAAATGCTGTTATATACATCTTATGATTAAGAAAATTAAGCTACTCATGTATAGCTATCTAATGAAAATAGAAATGTACCAATTTTGTGGCTTACTTTAACATCCAGAATTAGTTCTATACTTCTGGTGATAAAAAGTCTTGATTTTGTTGGTTTTTTCTTTCTCCTCCTGCCCATGGTTTTTTAGATGCATTTAAGAAGCTGAAGTCAGGGTGATAGTGCACTGGAGGAGCAGAAAGCTCCAGGATCTTCTGCATGTGGGACAATAAAAGAGGTGTGAGAAGTACCAGCATGAAGTTGTTTTGGGGTTTTTTTTATTATTTAAAAAGAAAGGAATGACTGAAATTCAGACTACTGAACTTTATATTCATGAATGCCAGGGTACTTCAGTGGAAGTAAGGGTGATAATCTCCCTCCTATAGATAAAGAGAGTGAGGTACAGAGGCAAAGTGGCTTGTTTCAGTTCACACAAACTGAATTGTCCAGGCAGGAGGGATCCCAGATCTCTCCATCTACAGCCTTCATCACAGGGCTTTGTGGTCCCTTTCTTGCAGGCTTGTGGTTGCCCCCCTAACAGCACAGGGGCTGTGGTGGAGAGGTTTTGGACTCCAGCACACAGTGGATTATATTCATAAAAACAAATAGCCTGAAGTTTTACTAAGAAGTAGTATTTGCTTAGAGATTCACTGGTCTTTCCTACATGTACCTCCTTTAAGCTTTATATTCCTCTATCCAGATACAGAGCTTGTTTCTTATTTGTGACTGCTTGGAGAATGGATTGCTTTTAGGCTTTCAAGTGTTCCCTGTAAAGCTAGGGAATAATCAAAACCCTGGAAGTCACATTCAAAACCCTTCTGTATCAAATACTCTGTGGTGCCTCAGGAGTGGGGTCTTCTCTACTCACCTTCTGTCAGGTGGCACCTGACCTGCATCACTCCTGTGATGCACCAAACTCTTTTATCTTGCTAAATGACCTGTGCTTTGAGGTAAACAATGGCCATGACAGTTCTTTTCTTTAAAAAAAAGTCTGTTTCCCACCAAAATGAATAATTTTGCATAAAATGCTGAATTTAGTCAAAGCCTGCTGCTTTTGGTTGCTATTTTTTTAAGTTTTGTTTAAAAAGCACTTTTTATAGAAGAGAAACATCATCCTGAATCTATTGTGCTGGGCTTTCAAGAAATCTTGTCCAATTCCCTGTTCATCCCAAGCTTGTTTCATTCCTAACAACATTTTTAGAGGTCCCTGAATCAGTATTGTGACTTGACGAGGTTTTTTTGTACCTTTCTCAATAGGAAAAGTGTCTTAAACTGTGAAATTAGCTCTGCATGTATGCTGACCAAGTCTGAGGTACTACACTTCTCTATGTGAGTGAGGGGCATTAGATGAGAAGCAAGCTTTTTCCATGTATCTCCCGTGGCAAAAAGTCATCTGTACTGAGCTGATGTGCTAATCTTTCTTCTCTGTAGTGTAATTCCCAAAGTATTCTAGCCTTTCCCATTTCCTCCAGCAGAACCTTAATCATGATGTATTTTGCTTTTCTGTTAGCCATTAGATGCATAATTGTTCTTCCTTAAGTCATATTAAATTATCCAGCTGATGACCTGCTTCAGCAGATTGTCTGGATCATCTTGCACATTGCCTACTGTGAGCAGGGTCTGCCGAGCATCCCCCTTTCTGCACGTGCAGCTTCTTCCAGACAAGTATGGTGCAGCTTTATCAGATTGCCAGGTATTTATTCAAACTCGGTATTTTTTTTAATGACTTCCCTTCTATTATGTTTTGGGGTTTTTTAGTCTCACTCGTGAAGTTGTATATTCTAAAGGAGTGCACTGTTAAAGCCACAGAATTCACTTTCCTGTGTGTGCTGCAGAGCTTGCAGAGGATGCTCTGCCAGGGAGGTGTTTGGCTGCATAAGGAACAAGGGTTTTTTGGAGACCTTGATGCTATTGTTACCACCTTGTGACCTTTAGTGCCTTGTCTGCTCTCTTGCCTAATATTCCTGACCCACCAGTTGAGAAACGGTATCCTGGGCAGTTCTCCCAGCCAGTAACCAGAATTTTCAAGGTCAGTGAGCCTTAGGGCATATCTCGTTTGACACTTTTCTGTGATCTTTTGCTGCTTGTTATGGAGAGAGCCTTTGATGATGAATAATATTCCTCATGAAGAAGTCAGGGGTCCCTGTACTGAAAAACCTTCAGTGGATCAAGTGGAATTGCCCGGCCCATCAGACTTCTCCTCTGTGGCTGTTGCTGAGTAATGAGGCAACACTGAGATAATGAGCTGGGCCAAATCCACGGCTGGTGGAAGTGGTGCTGCTGCTGGTTACGGTCGAGTTTCACCAGCTTGTGCTATCTGGGAAGTTCATTTTGCTTCAGTCATCTTCGCTGCTTTCTGAAACAGCGTGGCTCAGGATCCACGGCCAGACCTGTTACTTTATTCTCCCCGCCTCTTTCTCCTGTGCACTGATATTTTAAAACCCCTTCCTTCCACTCTGGGACTCGGTGCTGTGCTCAAACGGGGCTGTCACAGTCTGGCTGGTGTGAACTGTGCTGCAGGAATTACACTGTGGCTGGCTCGTAGTAGGATTTGACCACAAATGCCAACTCCACTTCTTTGATAGTGCTGACGGTGGCTTCAGGATTTGCTCTCCTCAGCTCTCCCATAACCAGCTGAGGTCCCAGTAGCAGCCCCTGTCCCAGCTGTTGACAGAGGAGCCCACCTGCAGATCCCTCTGCCTGGGATGCAGGATGCTGCTCCTTGCCCCCATGCCTAGCAGGGCTGTTGCTGCCTCGGGCTCCTGCTCAGCTGTCTCCAAAACCCTTCTCTGCCCAGAAGAGATCAGGGCTCCACTGCCACCATCCACTTGCTCACCAGGTTCTTGCCTCAGGGCTTACGGGTGATATAAACTGTGACTTTGTCTTCGATTCTGGGTGAAGTCTAAAAGCTGACTTCACCCAGGACTTACTTGAAATATTAATTTTTTCCTCTTCTGTAGTAATATATTTACAGTCAGGAATACCTAAAAAAAAAAATGACTGTGCATGTTTGCAAGGTGTTTTGAAAGCTGAGTAGAGAACAGCGATTGAGAGAGAATCCAGTGCTCTAACAATGTAATCACAGAAGCTATTACAAGGGTGTAATGTACACAGACATTCCTGTCATTCCGTTATTAATGGGAAGGTTTAGGTTTGTGCCTTTCTGCTTTTTGCAAGCCACAGACAGCGTGTCCTCAGCCGAACGCTTGTTTTCACACTTCTGCCACCTCCGACTCCTCCACAGCTGAAAAACACCTAAGGAAGTCAAAAAGGAGAGATGGGGGGGAGGGAAGCCTGAGGAGCTCAGTGCTCACGTTCCATCCTTGTCAGCTCGAGCAGCCACTCTCACCACTTCCTTTCCTGCAGTCGCATAAGTTTCTGCACAGGGCAGGAGAGTGTTTTCTGCACTGCAACTGCAGAGACCTGTTGTGAGGACCTGTCTGTGAAGAATTTCCTGCAAGTCTTGGTCCCAGTTTGGCTGCTTTTAATTCAGCAAGTTCATTTTGTGAGAGCTTTAACCTCAAGGAAGAGTAAGCACGGTTTGCTCAAGTTTCATTCTAATTCTTGTAGGAACTGGCCTTAAGTAGCAGTAAAAGATGCTCCAACACTGACAAACTGTGTTGTCCTCTTGGACACAATGATCCCAAGGGTCTTTTCCAACCTAAATGATTCTGTTCAGGGTGGACACTGCAGACCCTTTAGCAAAATCCAGGCGTGCTAGTCCTGTGCAGTGATATTTGTGGCATGCTATTTCTAATTCCTTTGTTGTGTCTGTGACTTGCCCCTTTTTCTGGAGAGGGATTCCTCAGCTCCCCTGTGCTGGGAACCAGCAGATCTGGTCCTTGCTGTGAGGAGAGGTTTCCAGGAGTTGGAGCATTCTCCCAAATGGTGACATCTGTTGGCACATTCTGCGTGCTCAAAGATGATGTGCTCCAGAAACTGCATTGTGGATCCTTCACGGACCCCGTGACTCCTTCCACATGGAGTAAAATAACTCAGTGGTGAAGGTGACTTCTGCATCTACTGTTTGTGGGGGATGTGCCTGGGGAAGAGAGAAAGCCAGTGTCCAGGGCTGAGAACATCCTATTTAGAATTTTAATTGCTTGCCAGAGGTTTATTTGCCCAACTGTACAAGATCCACAAATGATAATTCCTTTGCAAAAGAAACAGTTTGGTTTCCTCTCTTTGCCTGGTGTGTTTATTAAGTCAAATTTCTGCATATTCCAGTAGCATTAAATCCATCTCTTTGCAGCAGGAAAGTTCATCTATGTTCTAAAAATACTTGGGTAGTTTTAATCTGTGATTTTTAGTAGATAAGATGGCTTCATATCAGCAAGAATTCAAGAAGCAGACCAGCCTAGAGTAGGTTGCCCTCATAAATTATATCCTCCGAGGAGGAAGAGAAAATCAGAAATAATAAAGGCACTTTAGCTAGGGAAAAAGCTAATAATGTCACTAAACTCATGATTTCGAGTACAGAAATTGCTTTACAATGTGAAATTCATTATGTTTAACATTCATGATACTGTTGGACGGTTTAATGAGAAACAATGTAATTGATTCTTTTCCATAATGAACCATCTAGCAAAACAATATTTAGGGGGGAAAATTGTCAGTCATTTAAAGAATTTTTATTCAAACACAATTTTGCATGCTCTTCAAAATAAGGAACTTAATGTAAGAAAGATTATTTAAAATATATATAAATTAGTTGGTACTGTAAATGTCATTGTAGAAAGTAAAAATCAGACATCTTAATGTTGACAGCTCCCTCTAGATTTCAAGCTTTACGTTATAAACTGGAATATCTCCTTCCCCAGTTGAAATGTGTTGTTTGAATTAAAATAGCATCGTAGTTTTTCGTGGTGATTTCATGTATAGGATGTGCTGATGTTCAGTTCCTCTGTGTTTAAATTCCATGGCCACGCAAGGTGCCTCAGCCACACTGCCCTGCTGAGCCTTCTGTCGTGGGCATCCCTTGCAGAGGCCAGCAGCAAAGGGAGCACCAGGGCATGTGCTGCAGCTGGCAGAAATACCTGAAATTCTCACCTGAGAAATACCTGAAATTCTCCCTTGTGAGCAGCCAAATGCTTCAGCTGCACGTGTGGGGAACCTGGGGAAATGGAGGCCCTGTGCTCAGAGCAGGAAGCTTTTCCTACCCTCCAGAGCTGGGGTGAATTAAGAAAACTCTGTGCAGTGGATGTAGGGAGGTTACCTCCCCCTCTACTCTTCTCTGGTGAGACCACACTTGGAATACTGTCCCCAGCTTTGGGCTCCCCAGTTTAAGAGAGACAGGGAGCTACTGGTGAGAGTCCAATGGAGGCTATGAGGGATCAAGGGACTTGAGCATCTCCCCTGGGAAGAAAGACTGAGGGAACTGGGGCTGTTTAGTTTT
Source organism: Todiramphus chloris collaris (assembly GCA_025345505.1). Lineage (NCBI taxonomy): Eukaryota > Metazoa > Chordata > Aves > Coraciiformes > Alcedinidae > Todiramphus > Todiramphus chloris. The sequence continues at coordinate 20,127,211 of JANVCC010000030.1, forward strand.
GAGAGGAGAAGCCTGAGAGGGGACCTTATCAATGTCTATCAATATCTGAGGGGTGGGTGGCAAAGGGAAGGGGCCAATCTCTTTTCTGTAGTGCCCAGCAATAGGACAAGGAGCAAGGGGTATCAACTTGAGCACAGAAGGTTCCAGCTCAACATGAGGAGGATGAGGGTGACAGAACCTGGCCCAGGCTGCCCAGAGAGGCTGTGGAGTCTCCTTCTCTGGAGACTTTCAAACCCCCCTGGCTCTGTTCCTGTGTGGGCTGCCCTGGGTGACCCTGCTCTGGCAGGGGGGTTGGACTCGATCTCCAGAGGTCCCTTCCAACCCTGACCATTCTGTGATTCTATGGCCCAGAACAAGTGAAGTGCATGGCCAGAGGCAGAGGGACTGTGCTAAGGCGAGCAGACTTTAGCAGAGTTTTTTAATATGCTTTAAGATGCTTTAGGTGTTTAGGTTTGCTGCTGGATATGGATGAATAATTTTGTAGTAGTCACTAGTAAAGAGAGTGCTCAGTCCAGGGATGATGGCTGTGACACCTCACTCCTGTTCATGCTGAGGTGACACGAATCCAAGGAGACTTTTTCTTTTTTTCTTCCCCAAAAAATGATTTTGAAGCTTGGGTAAAACCTGCCTCCAATATGCTGGAACCACACCACCTTAAAGTGTAGGAGGCTTTTAAAGAACTCTAGGGCTAATACTCCTGTTTATTGCTTAGTTTTGGAAGCATTATATTAAATATCTCTACAGTGCAGTGCTTTTGTTCCGTTATCTTCCATTTGTTTGCTGAATTCCATGCTTTATGGACTCCAAATAGTCCCAAGCATTGCTCACCCAGGCTAGCTTCCCTCCGTGCTGCTGCACAGCCCTGTCATACCACACGAGAGGCAGCAATTCAGCAAATTCAGGTTCCTGAAGGGAATCCTCAGGGTACCAACCATCAGCCCTCTCAGCTGCTGTAGTTTTTAATGGGGCTGTATGCAGTGGTGGCCTTGTGATTATCCTGCAGTGAAATGATCTGCTTAAGTTGTTTCTCCTTTGAAAGAGCCTCCAGCTGAAAACCCCAGAGGGAAAATGAGCGTATCGTTTCCTCTCTTAGTTTAAACCACATAAGCACCAAGACAAAAACACTACGATTCATTTATTTTGGAGTATGTTGATTAACTAGCAATTAAAGCTTCATAGTATTTTCTTTATGGAACAACAAAGGCCGGTTTAATGCTTTTGCTTTAGTTGTGGCTCATTGGACTGGCTTCATACCTGGTACAGGCAGATAAATGCTCTGGAAGCATATGAAGTACCTGCATGCAGCTGAACATGGCCCACTTAGCTCAAAAATATGATGGGTGTTCACAGAAGGAACTTTCATTCATTCATAGCATCTGGTTCCATTACACTCAGCCCAATCAGGCCATGAAATTGAAATCAAATGACTTTTGATGGTGGTAATATTATAAGAATGAAAACAAGATTGAAGGAAGGGAACTATCTGCTTGGCAGAATTGGCTCTCAGCGAGGACAAGCTGTGTCAAATGCCTTTAAATTGTTTCACCTAAGTGACTGGATGTCTCGAGGATGAACTTGGAACTGTTTTGATTTGTCCAACGCACATTTCACCTGCTCTTTAGAACTGAGATCGTGTCTCTGTGCCACTTGCAGAGTTGCACCACAGCTCCTGCCTGCACCAGCTACCTAACCTGGTAGCCCCATGTCCTCAGAGGGGATGGCATGCTCTGACTGGCAGTGCTGGGGAGGCTTCACCTCAAATACTGTGTCCAGTTTGGGGCACCCCAGGACAAGAGAGATCTCGAGGGGCTGGAGTGGGTGCAGAGGAGGCATCGAAGCTGGAGAAGAGATCGTATGAGGAGTCTTTGAAGGAGCTGGGACTGTTTAGTTTGAGGAAGAGGAGGCTGAGGGGAGACCTCATAACTCTCTACAACTCCCTGAAAAGACATCGTAGAGAGGCTGGTGCTGGGCTCTGCTCTCAGGTCATTAGGGAATGGCCTCAAGGTGAAACAAGGTAGGGTTAGACTGGACACTAGGAAAAAATTCTTCATGGAAAGAGTGGTGAGATATTGGAATGGGCTGCCCAGGGAGGGGGTTGAGTCCCCATCCCTGGATGTGTTTAAGCATTGCTTGGATGTGGTGTTGGGGGACATGGTCTAGGGGTGAACTTGTAGAGTAGGGTTAATGGTTGGACACGATGATCCCAAGGGGGTTTTCCAACCTGAGTGATTCTATGATTCTGTTGTGTTCCTCCAGCTTGCCACAAAGGAAAAAAGATGGGTAAAGGTTTTGGGGGTTATGCAGAGCCAGAATAAACTCGGCATCTGGAAACTGGCCACGATTTCTAGCCCGAAGCCTCTGCCAACTTGCATGTTGAAGTGTGAGCCCGGGGAAGGTGGGGTTTGTACATATGGCTGTTGAGAAACATCAGGTGGTAAAGCAGAGTGGTGTAGTGTTGCTTTCTACTCTGAGGTCTGTGGTGATCCCTACACTCGGTGGAAAAACCTGGTGCAGCTTTGAGGTCTCTCTTTTTGTAGCAGTTACATCAAGCTTCATTCACTGCACAGCCTTGATTTTTCCAGCAGTGCATCTGCAGTAGGGTAGGTACAGAGTGCACAAGTCCTGTATACACACAGCACGTGTAATGCCTTATGTCATGTATTTTTATTGTACTATATCCACACAGCACATACATGTACTCTATACGTAATTCCATCCACAGTGTACTTCTGTTCAGGATGAGGGTTTGGAAGGCAGAAGGTGTTCCAGGCAGTGAGCCACCCAGAGCGTCAGGGCTGTGGCACGTTTCTAGCGAAGCTGCTGTCCTGCTCAGGACAGCTTTGAGCCCTGTGGGCACAGAGGCTTTGTTCAGACATCCCTACACCAAACTCATGTATGAGAAGTGCTGGGAAATGTAGGCAGACAGTTTCCCAGGCTGAGCTTCTGGCTTGGCAGGAGGACTGGACTCTGCGTAGAGAAACAGGTATGTGCTAAAGGCTGTGGAAACACCACTTGGCTTAGGGCTGGAGCTGCTGCTTCTGCTCTGCAAAAGTCACTGCAGCATGAGGTGACATCTCAGTGCCACCTTTTTCTGTCCCCTGGAGTCTGAGAGCTTGTTGTCAAGATGTTGACAGAGGTCGTGGGTGAGAATGCAGTGGCCAGTCACTGTCCCAAACGGTCTGCTTGGGGTGCCCCAAAACAAAAAGCTTGTGCCCTTCCACCTCCCGTGTGCTTGCTGGATGCCAAGCATCTGCTCAGGGCCTGATTCTCAGCCCGCTGGGAGCACAGAATCCTCGTCCTGGTGCCAGCACCTTCCTCCTCTGTGGCTGAGCTCTTCACGAGGCACTGCATCAGTGCAAGCTCAAAGGGAACACTTTGCTTCCCGTGAAACATGAGGAAAAAATTGAAAAGATGGAAGCACTAAAAAGCTGTTGTAGCCTTATTCACATAAATAGTTTTAGCTTCCAAAAGCTGTTGAATGCTTCTTAACTGCAGAGTTATTAGAAAGAGTTGTGTGCATTCTTAGTCACGCTGCTAGAGCTGTTGGCACCCTGTCCCAGAGGCTCTAGAGGAGAAATGGCTATTCTTGTTAACTAGGGCTAGGTAAGCACTTTCTTCAGCCTCCTTGTAGCTCTTCCAAACTCAGTTCAGGTACAAAATCAGGTGTCTCTTCAGGGAACCTTCAAGCTCACAGCAGAGAGCAAAGGTCCAGCAGCTGTGCAGATACTGGTGGGGCTCCCAGCACAGCAAGCAAAGGCTGCTCAGGCTCCTAGCCATTTCCAGGGGTTAGGCAGCACGAGGCCTTGGAACCCTGTCAGATGTCTGACATGGTCCCTCATGGTCCTGACAAGTCCTGGTGTCAGATGGGGTCGCTGGAGGCTGGGTTGTTGTACAGCCTGCCCAGGGTACCCAGGCACATCAGTGCTGGGGAGAGGATGCTCATCTAGGGGCTGCTGCCTCATCTAGTGCTGAGCTTCTGGCAGAGGACAAGTATTCCATTTGATTTCTCTAAATACCCCGTTGCCTCTGAGGATAAACTGCATTCACCCACCAGTTTCTCGGGTCCTGAACCACCTCATGTGCAGCTGTTTCCTGTTTATGCTCAGTCTCCAATTTAGTCACCTCCACGGATTATTATGGTTTGGGGTTTTTTTTCCTCTCAACGTATTCACTGTTGCTTTTTTAAGCCATCTTCCTAATATTTCTGTGATTGTAGAGGAAGGATTTATTAAAGATGAAGCCATCTAGGCTGAGGTGTATCTGCCTCGGGTTGGTTGGTGGGCTTGCTCCCGGCTGCATTAAGGGCTGGGGTTCTTGCCTCCAACCCCAATACTCCTTTTCCTTCCTTCTGTAAAGCACTCAGGAAGAGAAAATACCTGTAGGTGAAAATGCTGGATGTTCTTCACCTGTATGTTGCTCTCTTGGGGAATCAGGGCTCCTCTGGAAGTTTTGACAAGCCACTGATGAAGAGACGTCGAGACGGGAGAGGATGGCAGTGTTTCCGTGATGGGTTCAGTTTCTTTTTGACAAAGATGTGCTGCTGCTTTGGAGGGTTTCTGCTGTTTTGTTTTGTGTTTTTTGTTTTTGTGGCTTTTTGTTCTGTTTTCGTTTGCTTGGGTTTTTTTTGTTCTGTTTGTTTGAGGTGTTTTTTGTTTGGTTGTTGGGTTTTTTACATTTATTTTTGTGAGTACATTAGAATACACCATTTATTTTTCTAGGTTAGTGGGTAAGATGCTATGCCAATTGATCCTGAAAACATGCTTGCTTTCCTTGTCCAGGAACAGGCTGTCTTTTCATGTCTATATTTAGCCTTCTCATAAACACGGACAGTTCCTAAAAACCAGTGTCCTTCCCTTTCCACAGCCAAGCCTGCCAGAAACCAGTCCAGAGAAAGCAATTTAATTTACCACAGCATTTCTCCAGCCTTACTATTTCTGGAGGTGTTTTCAAAGGCAAAGGCACAGAAAGCAGCAGCCGTTTCAGACACGCACATTAAAATCAAGTTCCCTAATGTTAGCTGAGGAATGAATTTCACAACACATCACTTTTCAGGTACGCCAGTAAATGAGTGGTTTAACTGATGACTATAATTTAAATCAAAATATTGCAGGCTTCATTCAGGGGGGGAAAAAAAAAGTGGGTGTGATATTTAAATGAGAAATAAATCTAGGTCGAAACTCTAGACTTTGTTTTCTGACGCTAATTTTCAAGATAATGAACATACTTCATCTTGTGACGCGCGTTACACGATGTGAACCCCCTGAGGCACGGTCACCGGTGCCAGTGTCTCTTGGCTGGTCCTGACACAGCCATCACTTCATCTCCTTCCAGGCCAGTGGGCACCTTGCCAGCGTGGGTCTCTGTGGGGAGGCAGCCCCCATGCCTGTGGAACTCAACAGGTCCTTTCCCAGGTGGATAAATCCCTGAAAATCCATGAAAAGAGACCAGCAAGCAGAAGAGATCAGCTCATGAGACTGGGGATGGGGAGGCTGCTGGGTGGGAGTAACAGCTGTCCAGAAAACCAGTAGGGGCAAGGATGCTGTCAGGGTGAAAGTCAAGTACCTGTGGACATCACAAATTAGATCTGGTTTTTTTTCTTTTCCCACATCTATATTCCTTCTGCATTTCCTTGTGATAGGTTGGGAAGCTGCCTTGTTTTTATAGGCTTCAGAATTCTGGGATGAAGTGTTTTTCTTCACGTGTCCGTTTAAAAATGGTTAGAGAAAATAAGGGTTTCATTAATCACTGAAGTGTGTGTTTTTTACAAGGTGGGACCCTCTTTTAGTCTTTGTTTCTACTGGCAGAGGAGCTTGCGCTTCCCCAGATATTTCCAGAGGGTTTCCTAAGTTTTTAGGTAACTTAGGGGTTTTATTTGTGTGCAAAAAATGAACCAGATCCCTGCAGCTGAGTTCCTGAATGGAGCTCCTGAGTCTCTGCAAACAGAGCATCCTTTGGGGGAGGTTTTTCTGCCACAGCCATCAGAGGATCCTGTAGTCCTCAGGTTGGTGGTTGTAGCTGAGCTCTGCAGTGTCACCTCTGAGCTGGAGCAGGTCCAGCTCTGAGGCACTAAGGAATTTTGAAGAATCCACAGGCAATCTGCTAGTTTTGGACACCTAAGGCTGACTTGGTAGCCATGGGGTAACAGATTATTACGCATCAATATAGAGTAGCCTATCCCTCCATCAGTTTTCTTCCCTGATCCACCAAAAAGGTGGAATATTTTACTCAGTCATACGTAAGTCATATGTTTATGCTGGAAAGGAGCAGGAGATGTAAATCATTGCAGTGCTTCATGCTTTGTTTAGAAGAAAAGAATGGTTTTCTTTTGTCTTAAGTGCCTTTTCATTGTAATGGGATGTAGGTTAAGTTGTGAATAGGTTTTCAGAAAAATAAAACAAACCAACCCAAAACTGGACTAAGCCTGAGGTTCTCTAGGCTTTGGCTGGAAAATGTACACCTCTTTGTTCCTGAGAAAGCAGCAAAAGCCAGGGTTTGGTGGAAACAGGTACAGAGTTGTCCCAGTTGGTTGTTGCAGGGCAATTAGCTCGGTATCTGGGTGCCAGATCTTCTCCCGTGTCTAAGCGTGGGAATCTGCAGCTCCCTTCCAGAAGATGCCATCCCAGTTACGTACGCTGTTGGCTGACTCTTGACGTGCAAAAGCAACGAGTGAGGAAAAAGGGGGTGATGGGGAGGGAATGGACAAGTGCTGACAGTCACGTTTTCCCAGCTGTGAAGTTGAATTGTAGCCTTTAATCCCTTCTGGGCCCATCTCAGGGGCTACCCTAACATAGAAAGGAGGAAGAAGAGGAGATGCTAATTGGGACAGGTAGCCTGGGAGCTCACATTGCACTTCATATTGCAGATCTTAAAGATGCCTGAATCCAGAGTGACTCCTCCCTTCCAAAAGGAAGGCTTTTGTATTGCAGTGGAGAAAATAGGTACAGCCCAAATCAGCTGAAGCTTATCTTAAACTGGTAGGAAGAGGCTCCAAAACAAAACCCCTCAAAAATGGGGTAGAACCTGTGAAGCTCTGTGCTTCTGTAGATGCACCCCCTGTGCCTGTGGGTACCCTGAGCTCTGAAGAACATCCTTAAAAAGGAAAGGAAGCTAGATCATTGCTTGGGAAATTCAAGAGTGGCACAAGCCCTTTATAATCTCCTAGATGAAGTCTCTTCTGGGAGAACAGTAACTAAGGGATCCCAGAGGATCATCGAGGCTTTCATGGTCTTCACCTTTCTTTTTTTTTTTACTTAAATAAAAAACCAAAAGCTTTATACCTCCTACTTTCTCTATAACACAGAGGTGATTGGAGAGTTCCTGTGAAGTATCAACCAGCTCAGCTCCGATGATAGAAAAGATGTGAATAACCCTATCTTAAAGAAACACTTGAGCTTTGCCCTACCCCAGCCCCCAAAGGAAAAATGCTGCTAAGGACAAACCTGCTAGAGGGGTGTGTGGAAATAAGTTTCATCACCTGTATTAGAAGCTGGATCCTATGTTAAATAAGAAGTATGTTTAATCATTCCCTGGAAATGAGATCCCCGCTGTAACAATTAATTCATAAAGCTGCCAAAGACAGCAGGCTGGTGGGAGCTGGGCTGGCATCCTGATTAACGCTAACGATGGGGGGGCGCCTGGGCTCCCAAGACCCAGCCAGAGGGGAGGCATCAAAAATTACTTAACCCTGCCCAAGTGGGCTTTGTCAAGAGCCCCCCTGTGAACAGATAACAAGAGGGAAATGGTAATTTTTCCAGCAATTCAACAGGTGATGTTGAACGCCTCTTGAAAGGCTTTTTGCTTCATCCGAGGGGAACGTGTTGGATATGATTGAAGGGCACTCTCCAGATTACAGACCTGAAGTGATTCAGAGAAGCCATTCAGGGAGTTAAGGAAAAAAAGAATGACCCACGGCTTGGGTGTCCCTGGGGAGCTGCAGCCAGGGTCGGGGGGGGGAAACAGGACAGCAAATCATCTGCCCTTGTTTTCGCTTTGCAAACCTTCACTGAGAGATCCAATAATCCCGGGCAGTTGAAGAGGTAAATCAGCTGCTCTGTGAGCTGTGCTCGGTAAGCCAGGCTTTGTTAAACACCCAGCTGGAAGCCTGGCTGGGCTGGGATCAATAATGTGTGCGCAGAGCTTGGCCCTTTGGCTTTCCCACCAGGAAGAAGGGAGGGCAGGCAAAAGAGTCATGATTATCATCTTGTTAGGAGGAGAGCAGCAGGTTGGGTTAAGGAGGGAGAGAGGCACTTTTCTGCTGTAGCTGCAGTGTAACTGGACTGAGTGGGTTTATTTCTTCTAGGTTTTTGTGTGACTTTTATAAACACGTGGACCTGTGCTGTCTGCTTCAGATGCTTTGGCTTTTATTTTTACCTTAATGTGATTATTGTTATCTAGGATTAAATGTCTGAAACCAGCTATTTTTTTTATGCGGTCTGGCAAACCCATAAAGTAGCTTTATTTTCAGTTTATGCAGTGCTCCACACATCCCAGAGGGATACATCCCACAGTATCCAAAGGACAACACCAGAATGGGTTCCCGTTTGAGCTGTGCAGAGCAGGTAGGGTGCCAGGACCAGGGGGGTAGGGAGAGGAGAAATCCTTTGGTGGCAGCTGTTGAAGCTGAAAGTCTCCCTGGCACGCAGGGAGATGCTGGGCTACCTGTGCCAGCCCCTGGGCTCCCGGGGAGTGTTACACCATTAGCTATCTGATTCCTACCAAAAATGTCACTCTGTGCTGATCAGCTTGCAGCAATATTCTGAGCAGTTCAGCCCTTGGTGCTCGACATTACTCTGTGGTCCCATGACAGAAGCAAGCCAAAGCCAGACTTGCAGATATGCCGTGGAGCAGGAGGGTTGTGGGACAGCCCCCGGCTGGGAAGGAAGCACAAGTCCTGGTTTAGTGCTGCCGAGAGTTTCCTTCCTCCAAGACCCACATCGTATCAATTGCATTTTTACTGGTTGTGTGGGGAAGCATCAGATGAAGATCGCTCGGTGAGGGGTCTTGCAGCACCACGGACGTAGTCCCTGGCTCACCTAGACAGGAGGCTGTGTGAGACTTTATAGGCAAACTAGAGCAGAGGGTCTGTAGGGGATGGTGGGAGTTTCTATCCCCTGTTTGCTAAAAGCAGAAGTGACTTAGTTTATTCCGTTTACTTCAGTGTCATGGGGCACCCTGAGAGAAGGGAGGAGCTCACGGGGGGGAAGCTGAGTTATCGCCTCGAGCAGCTGAGAGAGGCCAGAATCACAGAATGTTCGGGGTTGGAAGGGACATCCAAAGATGGTCTGGTCCAACCCCCCTGCCAGAGCAGGATCACCTAGAGCAGGTCACACAGGAACAGATCCAGGTGGGTTTGGAATGCCTTCAGAGAAGGAGATTCCACAACCTCCCCGGGTAGACACTTCCAATTCTCTCACCCTCACCATGAAGAAGTTTCTCCTTATGTTTCCATGAAACCTCCCACGTTCCAGCTTGCGCCCGTTGCCCCTTGTCCTGTCACTGGATGTCACTGAGCAGAGCCTGGCTCCATCCTCCTGTCACTCACCCTTTACATATTTATCAACGTCAATGAGGTCAGCCCTCAGTCTCCTCTTCTCCCAGCTCAAGAGCCCCAGCTCCCTCAGCCTTTCCTCAGCAGGGAGATGCTCCACTCCCTTCATCATCTCTGTGGCTCTGCGCTGGACTCTTTCAAGCAGTTTAAAACCGAGCGAAGCACAGCCAGAGCTTGTAAAGAGATGTACGGTCACAATTGTCTGAAAACTTCCTTAGGAGTTGAGAAGTGCAAGAAGTGACGGGCATTTCAGGTCAGTTTTGGTTTTGGCATGGCTGCCAACATCTCTGCCCCCCTGTGGACATCCCTTTCCCTTTCTACCCAAAGCCTTTGATTTTCTTTGTTGGTTTTTTTGATTTTTTTTTGGTTCCTCTGTTTTGCTAGTAAAAGATGTCATCATCTAAAAAAGGCTGCCCTGGGTCATCGCAGACACCGGCAGGTCACGTCGCTCCCCAGGGGCATGGAGAAGGCTTTTTAAAGAGTAGGGGTGTTTCTGGATTCCCCATGGAGGGAGCAGCAGTGGCCTGAGGGACAAATTTGAGGGTCAAAGGCCAGGTCCCCACGGGTCCATGACCTATATGAGGAGGTCTGGCAGGGCTTGGCACATGTCATTGGTGTAATCAGCTGCTTCATATGAAGGGATTAGTTTTCTTTAATTCAAGCAACCATCTAGCATTGCAAAGGTTGATAAACTGGGGTTGTGGGTAGTTTTCTGTTTAATACATCTCTGAGATGTCCTGTGGTAATGCAGCACTGTCCTGTTCAGTCAAACTGGAAGAGAGTTGGAGAGTTTGTAATGAATTTAGAGGAACACTCAGTCTTGGTGAATTTTCCTTACAGCATCTGCAAAGAGGCTGATTTCTACTGAAGCTCTTTGTGCGCCTCTGAATTCACGGCAGCTAAAATAATTCTCATGGCTCACAGATTAGATTAGAATTGTAAAAATGAAATAAAATGCCATCTAAGTAAATGATCCCCTACCCGGGGTGTTGGGGAAAAAAAAGTCCTGCATACAACAAGTCTACGCAACAAATAATTAAATCACGGTGACAGATGATAGTTTTAAGAAGGTGATTGTTATGAGACTTCTTGGTAGGCCTGCAGTCTAGAGAGCTTCTAACAGCATTGGCTGGCACGTTTGGAGGGAAGCAGCACAGAGGATTTGAAATGAGATTTCTATCTGATGACTGTCAAGTTCTGCCGGGGGAATGGAGTCGCTCGCGCTGTTTGGAGCTGTCGTCGTCCGTCTGGATGCGTTAGGCAGCAGCTTCACACCACACAGCTTCACTGAGTTTCAGATGTAGATTTTCACAGGTTGCAAAACAAATAGCTTTAGCTCTCCTTTCTTCAGATTGGGTGTTTTTAACAGATGAAAAGGCCAGCGCGTGAGCATCAGGAGCCAATCCTGGAAGTGCTGAGCGCGTTCAAATCTGGTTCTCGGTGCCTGTGAAAAGTGGAAGATTTGACACAAGGTGATCAAAAGGGACCCTGTGGAATCAGAGGAAGAGATGCATTCACTACAGTCTCAGCAACACCCTGTTCTCACGCTGCACCCCAGCAAACCTTGCCTCTGAACTAGCTGATCTTGCCTTAAAGAGGAAGAAAAAAGCAGTTCTTGGCGTTCAGGGAGACAGGGATGCTTTCTCTCTCTAGAGAGGTGTTTGGGTTTAGGGTACCAGTCTGTTTGCTAGAGGCACTGCAGAACCACCAGACAGCAGTATCCGATAGATATCATCTCTTTAGGCCAGTGCACAGGATCAGCTGGGGGCAAAAGGTGCCCTGATGGACAGCTGACACTCAAGGGGTGCCTGTTTTTCTTAAGATAGTTCACAGGGCAAAAGGGAGAAACTCTCACAATGAAGCCTTGACCCCATAATGTTGGGTTTTTGGTTTTTTTTTCCCTTGGGGGGAAAAAAGCCCAGCTTTAAAAAATAATTAAAAAAAAACCACAACAACAAAAATAATATCAAAACTTGTGTATTTTGGAGTCTGGTGTATCATCTTCCTTTGAGTTTATGCAGCAGCACATGTTCTGACAGAAGCTGGCTCACCTGGGCAGCAGTGCAGATGGACAAGTTGAGAGGCAGCTCCAGGAGGTCAATCCACAGTAGCTGCACTTGCAGCATCTCCAGAAATAAATCACTTGCTAAAGAGCCACTCCAGTTTTAGAAGCCCATCGTTTCCCATCAGAGCAGACACTGAGGAAGGACAGGTTGCAGCAGAGGCAGCTTTATTGCCATAAATTAACGATAAGAGTGTTTGGGGTTCACAGTTCCTCTCCAGTCCAACCAGTGGAAGATGGGATTGAGTTAAGAGGCACCATGGAAAGTGTAAGTCATGGCTTCACTGATGAGTTTTGCTTTCCCAGGAGAATCATAGAATTGTCAGGGTTGGAAGGGACCTTAAAGCTCATCCAGTTCCAACCCCCCTGCCATGGGCAGGGACACCTCCCACTAGAGCAGGTTGCTCACAGCCCCAGCCAGCCTGGGCTTAAAAGCTTCCAAGGATGGGGCTTCCACCACCTCTCTGGGCAACCTGTGCCAGTGTCTCACCACCCTCATGGGGAAGAACTTCTTCCTACTGTCTAACCTGAATCCACCCACCTCTAGTTTGGATCCTGTTGCCTCTCTGGATCTGAAGTCAGTAGGCATAACTATACAACCTTGATCGTGAAGGCAAATGTTGCAACCCTTGGAAAGCCTCTCTCTTAGATGGCTGAGTAATTATCCCCCGTTTTCAAGAGCTAGATTGATTTAAGGGTAGAACTTAGAGACACCAACTCATAACACGGTGTAGTGCTAAGATTCATCAGTGCAGGTCTCACAGATGCCAATATGTAACAGCAGGTGCTGCTGTAATTTAGTGAATCGTTGTAATTTCGAGTTAGTAAATCGGTTGCCATCGCTGTTAATGTTTAATTTGTAAGGTAGTGCATCACCCAGCAGCGTAAGAGGAATGAGGCTGCAAACACATTTTCAGTAAATATGATATAAATACCATGACTCCTGCTATTCAGTACATCCCATATGTTAGCTGTTGATAACTATGATTTTTTTTTCTATAAATACAGCATTGTACCCTGACCTTTAAAAGGATGAGATGTAAAATTGAGAAATTTCCCGTGATAAATATCTCTCGACAGAAAGGGAAAAGGATCTGAATTTAGGATTGAGCAAGGCACAAGGTTATTAAAGATAAGTACGTGCTTCTCTTAATGAGTTCTTAGGGGTTAAACAGGAAATTCTGATCCTGAGCCTGCATTGGTTCAGGAGTGGTATTTCTCCTGACGTCAGCAAAAATGCCACGTCTTGCTTTGGGGTGGGATTTCAGGAGCTCCCAAGTCTATGGTGGTGTTGTCATGCTAAAATAAGCTTGTAAACCTTGTGAAGATACCTGGTCTACCCGTGTGGCCTGCCATCATGCTTCAAAATTGTGGAGAAGATAAATTTTGGGTGCCCGGGTGCCAGGAGGTGGTGGTGCCCAAAGGACTGGCCGCGTTGTTCCCCAGCACAAACTCTCTTGTTTTGCACAAGAGGGTCCATTCCAAAGAAACCCACTTACCTTTCCTTCCTTTCCGTTCTCTGCCCCTCCCAGCCGCTTCTCCCAGAGAACTTTTGCAACAAATATTAATAAAATACTGCTGTCGTTTTGCAGGTGAGCTATTTGCAGTGCCTAACATCCCAGCGTTTCACCCAGATTAAACAGTACTTGACTGGGATTAAAAATACCCTCCCCACCTTAAGAATTTAACATGGGAGAGTCAATAAATTCCGAATTGTCTGGTCCTGCTTGATTCAGTTAAGATTATCAGAAGGAATACTGGACAGGGAGTAGATAAGTCTGCTGTTAGACATCAGGAAGAATTTCTTCCCCATGAGGGTGGTGAGACACTGGCACAGGTTGCCCAGAGAGGTGGTGGAAGCCCCAGACTTGGAAGTTTTTAATCCCAGGCTGGCTGGGGCTGTGAGCAACCTGATGTAGTGGGAGGTGTCCCTGCCCATGGCAGGGGGGTTGGAATGAGATCTTCTTTAAAGTCCCTTCCAACCCTGACAATTCTATGACTCTGTGATACAACTGCACGAAACTCAGCTGGGCTGGGGGGAGTGGAAATCTGCCTTTTCATTTGCTGCTTTTTTGGCCCTCAAGGAAAAATTCACGACATGGAAATATGGAAACGTTGGTTCCAGGGACGTGTTTTACACCACTAGCCAATCTGGCTACAATTTTAATGTAAGCATCGCGTTAGCAAGTGTTCCATCTTCCCGAAAATACCTCCTTAGGTATTTTGTGTTTTAAAAGCAGTCCCGTAAAGCTTTCACGATGGTTCAGTTCTGCATTGTTTCTTCCTTTCCTCCTTCTTTCCACCCCCTGCCACCTTTCTCAACGTTTCCTTGGCCCTTTGGTGACCAAACTGTCTCGGGCTGGTACGAAAGTGTAGCTCAGTCTGTTTTCTTGCAGTCCGCAGGAGGCAGGAAGAAACCTCACGTATCGTGACTAAGTGACATTTAGCACATCCAGCATAATCAGTTGCATCTCTTTCTGAGCAGGCACTGCTAGATTTAAGAAAGTCAACACAGTAGGAAGTGTCTTACCCACAACACTCTGCCTACTCAGAAACAGCGAGCTGGACTTTATTTAATCTCCAGCTCCTTTAAAGTGACAGGCTCGGTATAGGGGATGCTCGTTTGCATCTCTGCTTCAGGGAAGCCTCTTGCTGGTTTCCTCTCTGTGGTACTGGGACTGCAGGGATAATGTTGTTACCAGCAACTTGTGCATCTCCAAGGAACTGCTGGGGGTTGTGCTTTCAGGAGACCCTTAACGATTCCACCGGCACCCTGGAGGCACCGATCAATACCTGACTTTCTCATGCCGGTGTCATCTGCGCGGGATGTTGGCAGCATCTCTTAGGGCAGGTGCTTGTTAAGAACACACAAGCCTTCCCCGCTCAGACCTTCAGTCACACAGCGCTTTCTGGTCTGAATAATTCCTTGTGTTTAACGTTTTCCAGGAGAGCAAATGAGACTTTAGAATCAGGGAGATGTGCCTGTATAAATTCACTCCGGAGACCTGTCTATTAGCTAACCCCAGCTCGTGCCATCGAGCAGTGTCTGTGATTTATTGCTCTTGTGTCTACACGGCCTTCTCCAGAAGGAAAATGCACAACTGAAAATGCAGTGAAGCTGTTCTGAGATAATGGATGGAGGAGGATGGGTTAGGAGAGGTTTGAGGTGTGGTTTCGGGGAAGCAAGGAAGACAATAGGATCAAAATCTTACCGTGTTTCACAATTTCCATAGCAGTCATATCCCCAGACAAGTTAGGCCACTTGCTACTCTTAATTATACTGGCTTCAGGGAACAACTGATGAACTCTACCGTGCCGGCTGGGTGTAGTTAGAGGATTAGAACAATTAAAGGAGAGGGAAAGAGGCACCTTCCAGTTGTGGACTGAATTGCAGAGGGGTACATGATGCCTCCCACGGGGCAGCAAATGCAGATGACAAAGCTTGACTGCTGGCAGTAACGTGAAAAAGCAGAAGGCACATGGGAAGCCAGGAAAAAAACCCAATGAGAGGCAGAGAGGTACTTCCTTCAGGCATTGCTGTAGCCAGTTACAACATGTAGTACAAAATGGGCAGCAGTATTTTCCATGACTCGTGTGTTGCTTTTAGTGACAGTTAGTTTGGTATTGGGAAGTGCATGTGTCTGGGGGTCTGCATGATTAATGCTGGAACACAAAACAAACAGCAAACAAGCTTTGCAATTCAAATTCTTCTTTGTTTGGCCTCTCCGTCGAGGAGCTGCCATGTTCTACTCTTGTTTGAAGGCCAGATGAAGCAGCGAGCTGCAGTCTATTTAAAATGCTGATCAGGATGATCAGTGATAAATGTCTTCAACCGTGTTTACAAGGTCACGTTTGGTTCCGTTAAAGTAAACTTTCTTTGAATGAGATGGGTGATCTGGGTTCCTCAGTACAACCACCCTTTTTTCTTCTTTATTTACCTATATTACCTATGGGGTTTAGTAGCAATAATAAATCATTTGCATCTGGAGCATAGATGCAAGTGTTGAAAAATATAGGGAGACTAGTAACAACTCATTAAGACCCCATTAGAAACATCTTCTAATGAGTCTCCCTTTGGCAAGCTAACACTCTAATTTTTTCAGTTGACTTGTTATTAATGTGTTTTTAACCAGAGTATTATGCTGCACTAAATCAAACCCTGTATAAAAACTTAAGCTTATCACAGTGATGAAATGATTGTTATCAATCACACGTGGGCTTGTTATTGAGTGGAACTGGGGGATTTCCTTTGCTTTTTTTTTGGTTTGGTTTTGACAAGACCTATTTTCTATTAAAATATTAGCTGAGGTGACTATGTACCTACTTGAAAGCTTCATCAGATGCATTGCTGGCAGCCCTGCAGGTTGTTTGCAGCGTAAAACCAACGTCCTCATGATCTAATTCAGTGCCTGAGAGCTGATGCCATGAGAACGACTCGCTGCGTAGCTTCTGATTTTCAAAGCAAGTCTTTATTTTGCTGTGGAAAATATGAACGTTTCATCTTATCTGCCATTATTGCAGGAAGCAGGAGATCCCTCACTGAAACTCGGTGTGTTGTGGGTTTTTTTTTTCCTCTCTTAATCTCTTGCTTCTTCTCAGGTTGCTCTGTAACTGTCCCGATAGCATCTCTTGCTCTGCTCTGTTTGTTGTAAACAACGTGTGCGAGTAGAAGCAACGTGTAAGAACAGTGGAAACCCATCTGACTCGGACCTTAAGCAATTAAATACCATCAAATATATTCTGCACAGCTTGTTATGCCTGTGGCTGCCTCAGGGTCAGCTGCTCCTGTGTGTCCTTTGGGCTGCTCTGTCTGTCCCTGGGCTGGAGGAGGAGTCTCCTCCTGCCATTCTCAGCCCTTGCCCCTGGTGTCTGCTTTCTTCATCTCGTCTGTGCCATTCCTTCTCCTCTATTCTGCCCTGGTGAGGCTGCATCTGGAATATTGTGTCCACTTCTGGGCCCCTCAGTTCAAGGATAGGGAACTGCTCCAAAGAGTCCAGCACAGAGCCATAGAGATGATGGAGTGGAGCATCTCCCTGCTGAGGAAAGGCAGAGGGAGCTGGGGCTCTTGAGCTGGGAGGAGACTGAGGGGTGACCTCATTCACGTTGATAAATATGTAAAGGGCGAGTGTCAGGAGGATGGAGCCAGGCTCTGCTCAGTGATGTCCAATGACAAGACATGGGGCAATGGGTACAAGCTGGAACATGGGAGGTTACAAGAAAACATAAGGAGAAACTTCTTCATGGTGAGGGTAAGAGAACTGGAAGAGGCTGCCCAGGGAGGTTGTGGAGTCTCCTTCTCTGGAGACATTCCAAACCCACCTGGATCTGTTCTTGCCACCTTTACCCAAGAGACTTAGTCCTTTGGGGCAGCCTCTGCTTTAGCTGTGTGTGGTGCCTGTTGTTGTGACAGGTTTGGGTGTGGGTTTCCAGGCTGTACATTGAATTACAGTAGAAAAAACCAGATGTAGATATTAGTCTCAATGTATCTTAAGGGACCTTCTGAAAACAGGCTCTCCAGAGCATTTTCCTTTGTTTACTAATCAATAGACACTTCTTTGGTGTAGTTATTTCTAGTCCTAGCCTGAAGTGGTCACAGATCACTAACCTTTGGGTCATGCCATGCAGCTCAACTGTATGCCCAAGTGGCTAAAAAAGCTAGGACCTGATCGATGTGGACTTGGTACCACTGGCAATAGGAGTTATGCTTATTACATTGATTTTGAATGTTGGGTTTTTCTCCTCTTTTCCCCAAAGATGTTGACCACTGCTAGTTTTGATTTCCTTGCTGAGCTTTTTCAGGAGAAGTGTGTGTAAAAACAGCTCGTTACTTCTTTCATGATGCTGTAGCACCAGTAGCAAGGCTAGTGAAGAGGAGGAAGTAATGCTTCTCACAAGCTTCAGCTCCATCCAAGCTTTCAGGACCACATCCTGTGCTTTTGGCCAAGGCCTGGTGACAATCACCTGCCTCAGGGTAGAGGCATTTGTCCTTTCTTATTTATTTATTCTTTTTTTTTTTTTTTTTTTCCTCCTGTCCTAGATCCAGGGTCAAGCAAAGTTAAATTTGTGTTTCAGAAACTTCATGTAGAACTTCAGGGCTCAAAAAGTCTGAAAGATAGCTCAGTCTTTAGAGCTCCAGTTGCTTTTTCATAAGGAGGGTGTTTAGTAAGTGGAGTTTTCGTGTGAAAGGCCCCCAAAACGTTGTCAAGAGAGTTATCAGCATATGGTGAAAGCCCTTATTTGTCATACTGACACGCTCAAGACTTGTTCTCCCAGCCCATTTCAGGACAGAGGCAATATTCTCTGCCTCTAGATGTTAGTGGGACTAATGTGAAGGGGAGAAGGGGGAACTGCTAATTCAAATAAAATATTTTAAAAGAGCCATCAGTGTTTGATCTCTTATTAAATATTTTGCCACTTGTGCTGGCAAAACAGTTGGTAATTTTTCGAGTAGAAATTTGCCACTTTGCAGAGGAAAACCAGATTTGACCATGAAATGGTACGTGCAGAAATACAGGATGGGAACAGACCTGGTGGTGAAACATGATCTCTGGTCTAGCGTGATGAGTGAAGCATTTCACTTTTCATACATGTATATGTAATTATTTGGTGTGGTTCTGTTGAAAAGCTTTGTTTGCCTTCCCAAATAGGGTAGAGAGTAATTTAAGTGCAGAAAGATGGGAACCTGATTAGACCTTGGTATATGTTCTGGCACATCAGTGAGTAACCTGTTACTAGGGTGTATTTCACACCTCATTGCTGACCACATGAAAAGCTTTTATCCTCTCGAATTCCTTGGTAAATATTCATGTACAGTATTCACCATTATCTGTCTCTTTCATTTACTTCACCCATTCTTCTTTGTAATTCGTTTTATTCTCTTTATCCTATGGTGATTCTAATCAAAGCCAAACCCAGTTGTTTTAACGATCAGTTTTTTTTAGTCCTCCAGGCAAACTGCACTGCAGAGATATGTCACTGGAGCTCAGTATTCTTATTCCTCCGTGGAAATGATTAATTTAACCTTTTTGCATATTGCAAGAATTAAAAACATCATAAATCAGCAGAGCTTTATTATACTAAGTGATGTATGTAACCCATTAGCCAGTTTGTTTGTTTTAGTTGTACAGTACTTGTCAGGATTTCTTTAAAATCATCATTTATGGTCCCGATCCAAAGGCTGCTAAAGCTGATGTAGAAGTTTCTGCCTTATTTTTGTAGCTCCCAAGTGGAACTCACGATTAAGAAAAGAAAATATGAAGTTAAACCCAGACTTGCCACAGATTTCAGTGAGGCAAAGATTGCAGCAAAGAAGTTTGGGGTTTTTTCCTTAATAATCACACTTTGTTAGTTTGGGTGTTCTTTTTAAGCAATGAATATAAAAGCAGGAGGGGCAGAGACGAGGGCTGGTACATGGCATCAGTGCTCTTGGCAGGGATCTGAACCCAAGCTCGTGTTCAGGAGGCGTTTGGGGCTCAGCTGTGCCCTGGGCAAGAGGTGGCCTCCTGGGACAGTGGTTTTGTTCCAGGGAATTCTTTTGGCAACTGGAGGCCAGTCATTCATTTAAAAGAAATAAAATAAAAAGGTCAGTGTATAGATTGAACAAATATGTTGCATCTCACACGGATACACACAGAGTCAGTCCCTAAGTCACAGAAGTGGTTAAAAGAGCCAAGATGGGACTTGGTCACCAGCCTGCCAAGCACGGCGAGCGTGGCCGGGAGGGGGGATTCCCTGCAGGCAAAGCAGCAGGAGTGGCAGTAACATTCTGGATACTCTTACCATCCTGAACAGGGCAAACAAAACACTCTAATTGGCTTGCAGCTCCAAAATATTTCGCCAACACCAGACGGTGGAAACGTTTCAGAGCTTTCTGCAAGGTCCCAGATCCGATTGCCAAGAGGGAGGCTCGGCAGCTGTGCCGCCTGGGCGCGAGGCAGCCCGAGGAGCGCGGCGAGCGGGACCAGTTTGTTTGCCGCCTTGCCAGGACTGGCACAGACCCAGGCTGGCAGGCAGCAGCTCCTCTACCTACCGAGGGCTTGCTTGGAGGGTTTCGCTGGTGGCTGCGTCTTCTGTTGACTGGCCTTTTTCTTAGGAAGGCTTTTGTTCGAGGGTGCCTGACCAGCCCTTCTCTTCCGTGCTCGCTGCTCCGAGTAGTAGATTGTCATGGGTGGAGGAGCTTCTCCAAGGGAGAATTCGGGTCCCACCAGGCCATGTTTCAAGTGCCTCATCTGGAAGGTTGTGTGATGGAGCAAGGGGAAATGAGAAGGAAAGGAGACAGAAGGATAAGCCCAGGGCAGCCTGAGAGAGATGTTCTGGGCTCTGCCAGCCCCAATCCAGTGGAGACATCAAAAAAGAGCACAGCTTTTGGCAAGTGGAAGGGGAAAAATGAGTGGGCCAGGGCAAGCCTGGAAATATCCAAAACGAGAGAGAACTACTTCTTCATCGAGAGAGGGCTGAGCCCAGAGTTGCTGTTCAGTGGGATGAGTAAAGGAGTGCTCAAGGGAACACAAGATAGGAGCAGGTGTTGGTAGAGATGTGATTGTGTATAGTGATAGAGTTACCCTTAAGGACCCTAACATAAATTCTTACAAATAAAGACCTACTGGTTTGTACTCAGCAGTAGAAAGAGATAGGTTTTGGAGAGGCAAAATGAGCAAGAACCAACATTTATGACATTGAGGGGGTTTGTACTGAACCTTTGTTGAATGCTGAGAAGAAAAGGAAATGAAAAATCAAAAGGCTAATCAAAAATAATCTTTCATTCTAGGCTTTTTTTTCAACTTTGGGAGCTGGCCTGGATTTCACTTTGTGATCGAGCATATCTTTTAAAGAAACATCCATTTGTAGTTTTAAAATTGCCAGCAATTCCTCCAGTGGTTTGTTCCTCTATTATTAAAAGTGTGTGGCTCCTGCCAGCCTAAATTTGTTGAGTTTCATGTCTGATTTTGGGACTGTTGCACCTTTGCTAGGAGGAAAAGCCTCCTCCTATCATTTTTCCCTTCCTCCAAGGAAGTATTTCCTTAGTGATCAGACACCTCAGCCTTCCCTTTGATAAGGTAAATGAATTGAACTCCTTGAGACCTTCACTGTAAGACCTGTTCTCTCTCTTGTAGCTTTATCCAACCTATCAAGCTCTCTCTCGATGTGTGAACACTAACTCTGAACGTGGTATTTTGCTGGCAGTAGTGGCAATAAATGTAGTGGTAATATAATTTATGCCCTTTTTCCCCTGCTATACACCCAAAGCACTCTAGTCCTCGTAGCCATAAAGCTACTTTGCAAGCCCATGCTCAGGTGATGCTGTCCCAGGATGCTCCAGTCAGGCTGTGGTCTTTCTCCATGTGTACCTGTGACTTGCTCAGTTTCCTTGCTTTTTTTTTTTTGCACACACAGGGGTTATGGGGAGAAGTTTCTCCATGTTTGTTCTTTGCTGTTTGTCATATAAATGATTCATCAGGCAGTTTTCCCTTTGTGCTAATCACTGGCTGCATGCAGACAATTAACAGAGTACGAGGTTTACCAGTATTGCTGTGCACGTAGCTCTTACAATTATATCCAAAATATAGCTTTCTAGCACAAAAAGACTTACATTTTACTCAAAGGAGGCACTTGCTCTGTCAGTTGTTTCTAAAGACTCATTTTCTTTCTTCTTCACGATATTCAGTAGCTGTCCAGAAAGGCTTTGCACAGCAATAGGCAGAGCTGCCTGAAAAAAAAATCCCTCTGCACTTAGCCATGCTGCGTGTGCTGTGGGAATTCCCAGCCATTTCCATTATAAAATAAAAATCCCTTCCCTATATTCCTGCTGTCAGTGAGGACGGAAGACATTGGGTTTGTTTGCTTGGGGGCTTTCTTTGCTGGTTGGTTTGTTTTCCTTTGTGAGAACGGGCTCTGGGGTTGGAGGGTCTGGGTTAAAAGGTAATTTTCTTTGTAACGGAATTAAAACCTGAAACACGTTGAACCGATTCCTAATACAAACAGGATCAGCATTAGCTTTGAAAGGATTGCTATTATCATTTCAGGACTGCAATGTGATTTAAACTGTAATAGATATTGATTTCTATATTAGTGTTCTTGCTCCTTGTGTTGCGTTTCTGCTGCCATCTGCTAAAACAGGACTGGCATTTTTCACTTTATTGACTGGACAATGAGTCGGAATAGGGTATTCCTGCATGCTCTGGATCACCGAGATGACCATAAGCTTACAGAGAAAAAGAAGGCTGGGGACAATTCAGCTACTGAGACACTTGGATTTAAAAATTATAGGTAGCAATTATGAAGCGTATATACAATAAAAACTCTTAAAGGGCTTCTAAGACACTCATGGAAAGGCAGAATTTTACTCTAAGGAGCAGCACAGATACTCCACAGGGCACTATTACTTCAGAAAGAGAAAGAATTACTGCAGTGTCCTGTGCTGATGCTGTGGGTGGGATTCCCCAGGGCAATCAGTTCTTGCTTAGCTGAGCTCCTAGTGAAGGCAGCAGGTAATCTTACCCACGCAGGCAAACCCCCATATCCTCCTTCCCAATCCAGACCATTAGCTGACTGGGTGTTCTTAATCTCCACAAACTCACTCCCAGGCTTTCGCTTCAAGATCTTCTCTCTCCCAATTCCCATGTCTGTCTTTTAGTTCAGACTGTCACTCCTGTTGCTGCTCATGCCAGAGACAACTTCACAGAATCACAGCATGGTAGGGGTTGAAGGGACCTCCGAAGCTCATCGAGTCCAACCCAACCTGCCAGAGCAGGGCCAAAACTAGGGCAGATC
This sequence comes from Todiramphus chloris collaris, assembly GCA_025345505.1. Lineage (NCBI taxonomy): Eukaryota > Metazoa > Chordata > Aves > Coraciiformes > Alcedinidae > Todiramphus > Todiramphus chloris. Next base: position 20,149,590 of record JANVCC010000030.1, read on the forward strand.
CCTCAGAAATGCATCCAGACAGGGCTTGAAAATCTCCAGAGGAGACTCCACAGCCTCTCTGGGGAGTCTGTTCCAGGCTCTGCCTTCTTGATGCCCATCCTTCATGTATTTAGAGACATTAATTAGATCCCCTCTCAATCTTCTCCTCTCCAAACTAAACAGCCCGAGGGCTCTCATCCCTTCCTCAACAGAGAGATGTTCCAGTCCCTTCATCATCTTCGCATCCTCCGTTGGACTCTCTCAAGTAGTTCTTTGTCCCTCTTGAACTGAGAACTGGACACAATACTCCAGGTGAGGTCTCACTAAACCTGCACTTTAGTTATTTATTTTAGTTATTTTAGTTATATATTTTTCTCCTTAAAACTTCTTATTGCGATGTACCTAAGGGAGGAAAAAGAACCCAAGCTGTGCCACTGATACCAAGCACACCATTTATCCTTTTTCCATCGTGGACACGTTCTTTGCTGGTTGGTGGCCCTTAAAAAAAGGGGCTGCCCCATTCTCTCTGTCCTCTGTCTTTCTGGAGCTCTCTGCAGGCAGGTTGACCCCTGCCCTTTGCTGCTCACCCAGGGCTTTCCACTCCTGCTACACGCAATGTTTGTGACATGATTTGCAGCGAGGTGCTCTGTAAATGAGCTTTATTACAGGATGCTCTTCAAAACTGGAATGTACCAAAATGAAGCTGCCTCTTGATTATGTCTTTTCCCAGAAAACTGATTTTGCCTAATGATGGAGAATGGTAATAAGCAGGACTTAATTAGCATAAATTAAGTTTAATGGGAACAAATTCTGCTGGTTCCAAGTAGTTAAGAGGTGTTGAATAGAACTGAAATTCTGAGAGTTCATCTTAAGCTACCTGAAGGTGCAAACTAAATTTTGAGGTCTGTGTTTTTTCCAGAGCGTTCTCTGTCAACTCTGCAGCTAAAGTTTGGTGGCCTTAATTCAGGGAGAGTCATGAAACAGGTCTGTGTAGGAGTCTTTTTAAAGTTATTTATTTTTTTTAATTATTTTCTATAGGTGAATACAGAAATGTATTGCAAAGTTTAGAATTAGAATTCAGGAATATAAAGGTAGTTTAATTTTGTCAGGGGTCTGACTGTCCCTCTGTTCCATCCCTGGCAAAAACCTTGCAAGCGTGCACTTGCCAATTCCCTCCATGTGCTCTCTCAGTTGCCAGCAGTCTGTGTCCTGTGGCCACCCTTAGCCATTCGCTGCTTCTGTTCTGTTGGGAGGTTTTGTTTTCTTTTTTTTTTTTTTTTTTCCTCTTTTTAGCCACTCTTGGGCAGAAATCAGTGTACAGCAAAAGCTCAAATTGCAGACTGGACATTAAATTTTGCAGCTTCTCTCTACATTTCCTGAGCTGTGCATGCTCAGTTTCCCCATCTTCAATTGCATTATTGCCTGTAGTTAATTACAAGGGTGAAACATCAGGTTTCCTTAGAGATGTGCCGTGTTCCTCCTCACCAAGCACACTGGGCTGGGCTTCCCCAGTCACAGGGGGACAGGAACTAGGGATTTTGTGGAAGAATATTGTTCTTCCACAAAGTATATAACTGGAAGAATATTG